>BROG01000058.1:1795000-1981917 GCA_030159075.1 Atrina japonica
AGTCTCTCTCTCTCTCTCCACTGAGCAATATTATTATTAGTTTGGTTAACCCCTACACTTTATCACTCATATATATACATAAATGATCTTGAGTCCCGTCTTTTATTGATATAATGCCAAGAAACTCGTCATTTCGACTTTTTATCTCGTAATAACGACTTTTAAAACTCATAATACCGACTTTTTATCTCGTAATAACGACTTTTATCTCGTAATAACGACTTTTTATCTCGTTATTACGACTTTTTATATCGTTATTACGACTTTTTAATCTCGTAATTACGACTTTTTAAAATCTCGTATTAACGACTTTTTTAAAATCTCGTTATAACGACTTTTTTCTCGTAATGACGACTTTTTATCTCGTAATAACGACATTTTTATCTCGTAATTACGACTTTTTAAACTCTCATAATAACGACTTTTTTCTCGTAATAACAACTTTTTTATCTCGTAATTACGACTTTTTAAAATCTCGTAGTAACGACTTTTTTGAAATCTCGCAATTACGACTTTTTATCTCGTTATAACGACATTTTATCTCATAATAACGACTTTTTATCTCGTAATAACAACTTTTTATCTCGTTATAACGAGTTTTTAAAATCTCGTTATAACGACTTTTTTTTTAAATCTTAGTTCACCTCAATAGGCTTTCGTAGTATTTGTATATAACTGCTGCACACACATCCTTCACATTTTCTAACAAGGAATGCCACCAGTAGTATGACGTCAATGTTTTAAACATGAACGATAGTATCTTGACATATGAAATCTAATATTTGATATCAAAATATGGCAGTACAAAAGTATTCTTCCATCAAGTGTTGGGTAAGGTTTGCCACTCACTCGGTTTGGTTTTTTGACTTGGTCCGATTCGTCTTAGATGCGAGTTTTTCTTGTAACTTCACTCAACCAGCAAATCTCGTAGACATCCACGAAGATGATCGGAAAGTAATCAGATGTCATGTCTTGTTTCAGTTTCCATGTAAACACAAAACATATTGACGATTTATTTTTTGGCATCTGTACTCTGTTTCGACGGTTAATCGTATTCTCGAGTGATTTTAAGGTATACAATCGTTTCATGATTAAAAACTTCACGAAAACATATTCCTTACTTAGCTAATGCTGCTTTAAATGGTTGAAAATATATAGTCATATTGAAGCAATATGAGCTGTGGTCGGCGCAAACATAACGCGCAGATTTTATGCAATATTTGATCTCATAGACATCCAAAAGAGATCACCTGGTGGTTAAAAGAACAAATTGATACTTATAATTACAATAAACAAACGTAACCCGTTGTATCTGTTCCACTGAATCCTCAATAATTCTGGTCATTACTAATCAACTTTCGGAAAAGTTTTACGAAGATTACCAATTGTCAAGGAAACACATGGCGAAACGTTTGCATCTATCATTCCATGTAAGATAATTTGTCAAAATTAACAGTATCGAAAGAATATTAAAAACACCTCACATAATTTTATTTAAGGGATGATGATTTTTTTATTTTTCGAGTTAATATAAACCGGGACAGTAAAATTATAACATATATACATAAAGCTTTACGATCATATTATATGTTTGATATTGTTTAATATTTCATTTCTTCACTTCATTTTTAAATATAAATATATATAAATATATATGTCATTATAAGTAATCAATTGTACTCTGCCACTTAAAATGTTTGTTACAATGATTAATTTAATGCAAGCTTTTCCCAAAACTTTTGAACTCATAAATCCTTTTGAATTTGTCTGGTCAATACACGGAAATATTTAAAAGGAACTGATCAACTGTTATAAGCGCGTCTATAGACGTTTTAATATGCTGATCAAGAGAAATACATAAGTAAAGATTTAAATTCGTATTCAACATTTTCCAAACCCGGAAAAAATTTATTTTTCTATATTTTGAATTATCATGAAAGTTTAGTTCAATACAAAATATACCTACTGAGTCGCACACATATATGGTCATGCAATAGACAGTATATGCACATGGAAAAGGGAAGTTAAAATTCACTCAAAATTCTAACTAATTTAACAATACTTCCTTACATAGTAGTTCTCAGGTGATTTGATAATGTTTCTAATAAAATCTTATTTTAGGTTTTCGGTTATAAAACCAAATGCTTATTTTCCAAGTAACATACAAATAGCCTAATAATAAACTTCAGAGAAATGTTTTAATGGAATCGAATAAAGAGTTACACTTTTTGTTAAGTGTAAAATTAAACACACCAACTTGTGTTCTGTTTGACATGCAACAGAGCATATATGCCATGTATTAATCGGATCAGACTTCAGATCTGATTATTCTTCCTCTTCTTTTTCTTCAAGTAAATTTTGTGTTACTAGTAGTAGTGGTAGTAGTAGTAGTAGTAGTAGTAGTAGTAGTCATTTTTAAAATACATAAAGTAAACTTGAAATTTTGATTTTGAAGTATAGTGAAAAGGTGTGGTAATAAATATAGAGTTTAACTTTGTAATGTGACAATATATTAATAAGTCTTTCGGAGTAAGATGGAATTACCTTTTGCGGAAATATGCGGGAAAATGCAGGCCTATGGCTTCCATATCACCTGTTGATTGACTGATTTGAAACTTAAAACCCATTCTATTGTTTTGTCATAGTTGCCCTCACACGTTTTAATATATGAATGAATGTTAAAATTGTTTCAATTGTTAACACATTCTTAAACAGCTTTATTTTGCTAACTGTATGCCTCATTTCTATCTTGACCATGAATATAATTCATAATTATGTGTGATATTTGCCTTCACACGCAATTTGCTGGCGTTTAAACTGAAATTTTAAATCAAATAAAAAATTCAATTTAAAAGATAGTAAAATAAAACATCTCAGATACCAAAGTATAAATCTTTAGGATGTCCAGGACACAGATACAAATCCGGCAAAAATGGACAAACACGGACCTCTGGAAACCAAGAGGTGGGATCAGGTGCCATGGAGGAGTAAACATCCCCTGTCGACCGGTCACACACGCCGTGAGTCCACAGTCAAGTGCGAGTGAAATACGTCAGGAACGAATCCTCGTCACAATTGGTACAGACGTCTCAACAACCGCCAACGAAAAGGCAGCTTAACATTTCACCCAGTGAATCGCAAACAAGACTATTATTCCGACCATAAAATTTGCGGAACGTTGACATTAAACGCGGTTTTCAATATCCCTGTGTCAATAGTTTGTCAGTTAGTAGTTTACATCTGTATATGAAATGTTCATATGTTGAACACGCCCTGGCATATCGGATCATTTGTGAAATATAAACTCCATATGCGGGTGACTGTGGGATATTACTACTTAAATGTGGAAAATTTACGATGGGAAAGCCGAAATCGTATAGATTAGTTGCCAATTTCCCGTCTGTGTCTATAGTAAGTAAAATGTCTAAGTATGAAGCGTGCGTGCTTGATTATGTTGTATGTTTAATTTCTAGTTCGCTGGGATATATCGCATTGACATATGTAAGAAAATTGTCATTATTAATAGACAAAACGTCATCGATATATGAAATTAAAGAACACCGCTAGCTTTTTCTTCTTTTGATTCAGCAGTTTCTGAATGAAGACTGCTTCGTATGAATAAAGGAACAGGTCGGCCAATAAAGAGACACAATTGGTTCCCATAGGAATGCCGACAGTTTGTTGAAAGACAACGGTTCCGAACATTACAAATATATTGTCTATTATAAATTCCAGCATGTTTTTTATATCAATTTCAATGTATTTATGTGTAGAATCAGAGTGGTGTTTAACAAAATAAGTATCACGATAACCAATCACTAGATATCTAAATTTTCGGGTACCACCTTTAGTGCAAAAAACAATTGTCTATGATGCTCAAAAGTTTTTCTTTTAATTTCTTATGTGGAATAGTTGTGTAAAGAATAGAGAAGTCATATGTTTTTTCTAAAAGTTGTTTAGAATTTTTAAGTATCCATATCTGATTTACACCGCTTCTGGAATAAGCAACTGTACAATATTGCTGAAGTTTCTCAATGGCACATAACCTACTGCAAACATGACTGACAGGAAAAAAACCACACACAATAACACATACACACAGGCACAAAAAGATGAAAAGAATGCATTCGATACGATTGTAGACGTCAACTAACCTGGACCTATTTACTGCCTTTCATCCTTATCGTGACTTGTGTATACTAGGCCCCTACCTACCATAAGCGAGCAATGCTTTTAAACACATGTAATAGCAATATACAAAAACAGACGTCATTACATAAAACATCCTATTTATTTTGGTTAATTGATACCGCTTGGTAGAGTTTATGATTTTGAAAACTCTTAGTGATTTCAGTAGAGTACGACGGTTATAATATAGGTCTATGATGAATAATATTTCACCCTATTTAACTTTCTTTTCTTTCGAAATTTTACCCGGACCACCAATATTAACATTTTCGGTCAGATAATGTGTCCGGCCCGACCGAAATGTTAATATTTATTATACGGGGGACAGATAATTATAGAGACCCGCACGCACCAAAAATGTTAATATTTATTATACGGGGCGACAGATAATTATAAAGACCCGCACGCGCCAAAAATGTTAATATTTATTATACGGGGCGACAGATAATTATAGAAACCCACATGCACCAAAAATGTTAATATCTATTATACGGGGCGACAGATAATTATAGAAACCCACACGCACCAAAAATGTTAATATTTATTATACGGGGCGACAGATAATTATAGAAACCCACACGCACCAAAAATGTTAATATTTTCGGTCCCCTCCCGACCAGATGGTGTGTACGATTCAGCTCTTTCAGACAAGATTGTTGAAATTTGGCAAAGGGGTGGCAATAGCTTCCATGGCTTTTTGCACCAGGTGAGGTAAAATTACTTTTAAGCAATAAAACAAATATATTCATATGACACAATCACTTGTTTGGTGAGGATATCACTTTTGTGACCAGTTTGTTTTTGTTTGTTTCAATGTTGTATTACGACACACTCAAGCAACATTGTTTCAGTTATGTGATGGCGGTCAGATTTCAATGGTGGATGAGAGGCTCGTTACATTGTATCTGGGAAGACACCACTGGTCTTCTGCAAGTTAGTAATCTGGTAGATACCAGGAGAGAGAGAGAGAGAGAGAGAGAGAGAGAGAGAGAGAGAGAGACAGAGAGAGAGAGAGAGACAGAGAGAGAGAGAGAAAGAGAGAGATTGCATTTAAACAACCCCGATGAATACGTTAAAAGTGTGCTTTCGGAAATGAATACAAATGCTTTATCAACAAGTTCTTTTAGTGTGCTATATCATGTTACCGATTTTGAATGTTTATTAATCTATTCACAAAAAACCTCAAATAGATTTAAAGATAATTAAAGTGTTGATTCAAACTCGAAAGATTAGTGTGTAATTGTCCTACCCGGAATATGTAAACTGGAAATTCATACAAAAGAAAACCGTGTGAAAATGTAATCTACTATGACAATAGCCTAAGTAGGCATAAATATCCTTAGTTAAAAATTTTCGTTACAAACACCGAAAAAAAAAATACTCAATACTGCTACATTTGCCAGAGAATTATTATACATTCTATGTCTATGTGTGAAACTGAGACAGTAAAAACCGATGTCCCGTTTCACAGTGGGTATCGGCACGTTAAAGAACCCTCACTGCTCAATGACAGTAAGTGCCTAGCATAGGCCAACATTTGAAGCCCTTCACCGGAATTTGGTGACGTCTCCATATGAGTGAAAGATTCTTGAGTTGGACTTTAAACAATAATAAACAAAAGTCTATGTGTGAAAGGGGGTACTAAATGTTTAAACTGTGACAGTCTATCCGATTAGGCTAACATTTTGAAATAGGTCGATCTTCATTTTATAACTTTTGGGTGTGCAATTGGGTGGGACTGACGTGTATTGCTTCCCCAATGTTCACAGAATGCTGAAATCTAATTTTAAATAAAAATCTTTCTCTCAACCCTCCCGTTTTCTGATATGGCTGATGTATGGTCGACAGCCGATGCTTACTCAAAAGTACCTGATCCCACCTCTGGATCCCCGATAAGTCCATGTTTATCAAATGTTCACCATATTTTTCTATAAATCTTGGATCTCCCGACGGCTGTTACTTTGGTATCTGCGCTTTTTATAGTTATAGCTGACTGTATGGAAATATATATATATATATATATATATATATATATATATATATATATATCAGTTAACACATACTTGAAAGGGTCACAACCAGGTATTTCAACTCGACAAAGATGTGACATCTGATGGGCATGTTACAACAAATGTCTCCACGATAGTCATTACTGATAAATCATTCAGACCGACAAGTATTGGTCATGCTTTCACAAATTATTTAGGGGGGAGTGTGGTAGTTTTTACCCAAGGAATGTTCACTTTAAACATTGATCAAAACAAATATTTGAATACATGAAAATAGCATAAAAATAGTCAGAGGTATATGAAAGAAGCTTACTTGTTTCATTTGACAGTGACACAAAAGGTACATTGTGTGTATTTACATACGCTCACCCAGTGTGAGGTAAATATCCTACTACCCAGACTATTGTAATATGTATTATGAGAATCAATAGAAGTTATCAATAGGTAAGCGTAGGAAATACTTTTTACAAAAAATCCCCTACATATTTAGAAGT
This sequence comes from Atrina japonica, assembly GCA_030159075.1. Taxonomy (NCBI): domain Eukaryota; kingdom Metazoa; phylum Mollusca; class Bivalvia; order Pterioida; family Pinnidae; genus Atrina; species Atrina japonica. The sequence continues at coordinate 1,801,692 of BROG01000058.1, forward strand.
AAATGTCATCCGTCAGGGTTTCCCTAATTACATCACTAAAAACCATTATCGAAATGCATTTAATTGTTTGTACTCTCCGTAGCCTTCGTAATCGTCAGGCGATATTTTTATGTTCAATACACGCAGTGTAAATGTCACCTTATTGTCTAAATTTGAATGTCTCATGTAAATTTATCGTCGTCAGACTAGTTGACATATGACTACGAAATTGATTGTCAAAACATTAAATCTCCCTCTTTAATTTATAATATTCCATATAACTTGTAATAAAAGGAGATGTGTGTATTTCAGATCCACGAATATAACGAGTCTCATAAATTGTTGGTTTACCACACTTTGGGCGCATGTGGTAGGGACATTGCTATAGAAAGCGAAAATGGATCGGGTTCGATTCACGGTCCATACCGTGGGCTTCCTAGAATAAGGTTGTGACCTTTCTTTCGCCAAACGTTCAGAATGAAATGTGAAAGTAATTTTAAAATACCCTATACATAGTCGTCGGTCTTTACACTCTCGATCAATCTCTGTGAGGCCAAGTTTTAAAATACTTCTGGTTCTCAGACACCGCCGCGCGCAAAACGAAATCGCCGATGAAACCATTTTATTCACATTTCATAAAAATCATCGCCGCGCGGCAAGTAAAAATGTCAGTCATTTCAAAAGGCTTAAGTTTCGAAAATGATCCATTTCCTTCTATTTGTAGCTCAAAATGTATTTCTAAAACAAAATTAGAAACTAAAATAATCATTTTATTGACAGTTCATCACGTAAATCTTTACTTCATGGCCAAAAATGTCACAGAACACACCGTGTCTTTTCTCGTTGATGATAATTCTCAACCACCAGAGTGTGCCAACCACTACAAGTAGTCATGTTTATTCATGAGGTAGATGATTGACAATGCAATCGAGTGAATAAAATACAGAAGCAAATTTGATAGCAACTGTGACGTGGTTATCCGGAAATGTGTCTGCCGTACTGAATAAGTGTTGAATATTGGGGAGACTTCCTCTCTCTCTCTCTCTCAATAAACTTTTAACAACAACACAATCGGAGAATGAAAGAAATGCCACTGTAGGGTGATAAATTAATAAATAATTCAAAATTAAAATCAAACAAATTAATGACTAAATTGAGCTAGTATTAAACAACCAACGAAATGTGAATAAAATTAGATCCAAGTAAAATAACCCAAAGCTATATAGTTACTAAAATTTAATAAATTTGTTCTTTAAAATCAAAATACGTTAAATTTTATCGATCAAATTTATTTATTAACTTTGCAGGTTCTTGTTATTTATCACCCTTTTTATATATTTGTAACATATTTACAAGTACCTTCATATTTTCATATTTATCAACCTCATCGGTAGTTTGGTTTTTAGAACTTTAGAATGTCTACATTCTAACTCTCATACATAAAATAGAAAAATGTACTTATTGAAGTATTACGGAAACTGAAGTTTCGAGATAATAACGCAAAAATTCCGAGATGATAATTTGAAATTTAGAGATAATAAGGACTCGAAATTTTCAATTATTATCTTGAAATCTCGAGATAATTAGAAATTTTGAGATACTTATTTTATATTGCGAGATATTCTGGTAATTTCAAAAAAGTATTATCTAAAATTATTATCTCGAAACGGAATAATATATCGAAAGTTCAAATTATTTTCTTAAAATTTCGAGGTACTATTTTTTACACAAGGCATCAATTCGCTTCAGTAAAAAAGAGAGCGTCAGATGGGTTTAGAGGTTTATCAAACGTCATCGGACAGAAAAATATTTTGTGTACCATTAAAAAATCGCTTATTTATATTATCTGCAAATCTCATAATCGTAATTACGACTTTAAAAAATGCCGTAATAACGACTTTTTAAATCTCGTAATAACTACCTTTTATCTCGTTATAACGACTTCTATAGGGTGATACTGCCATGATATTCATCCATGATATCGTGAAATATTATGATATTGCTCAAATTAAACATTTGATATTTCCATAAAAATATAGACCAAAATTATTTCAAAAAATCTAAATTACATGTACCATTCTTTTTAAAAAATGTATATGGATAATTTTGTTTTTGGTTTTCTTTTTTTTTTTTTTTTATATACTGGTATTTGCTGTCATTTGATGGTACGTCGGCTACGACGTTTTCCGTGTATCCATCAGTAAGCTAACATGCATTGCTTATCCGTTTTTGGAAAAATCACCTTAAATAATTTTTTTTTTTAAAAATCCAACATTTGGGATACAAATGAAACACAGAGAGGAGATAAACTTTTTTTTACAGACATTGGTTCCTTTCATTCCTACATTCTTCACTATATACATACCAACCACCAGGTGTAGTACTACATTACAGCCCCCTCTAGAATACCTATGTTGAGATGTCAACCACCCGGTGTAGTTCTGAATTATAGGCCTCTCTAGAATACCTATATCTAGATGTCAACCACCATGTGTAGGCAATATCAAAAATGAAGATAATTCCAATATGTTCTTCACTAAATACATGTCAACCACCAGGTGTAGTAATACATTATAGCCCCCTCTATAATACCTAAAGTAGATGTCAACCATCAGGTGTAGTTCTGTGTTATAGGTCTCCCTAGAATACCTAATAAAGATGTCAACCACCAGGTGTAGGTTATAGCAATGAGGCAGACACCTCCAATATATTATGCACTATATACATGTCAACCACCTGGTGTAGTACTACATTATAGCCCCCTTTAGAATACTTCTACCTAGATATCAACCATCACATGTAGTTCTACATTATAGGCACCACTAGAATACCTATATCTAGATGTCATCCACTATGTGTAGCCTTTTATCTAGATGTCAACCAACAGGTGTAGTTAAACATTATTGGCCCTCTAAAATACATATATCTAGTTGTCAACCACCAGGTTTAAGTTATAGCAGGAATCACCAGGTGTAGCTCTGTATATAGGCCCCTCTAAAATACATATACACCAGGTGTAGGTAATAGCAATAAGGGAGATAACTCAAATACATTCTTCACTATATACATGCCAACCACCAGGTGTAGTTGTACATTATAGGCCCCTCTATAATACCTATATCTAGATATCAACTATCAAGTGTAGTTGTACATTATTGGCACCTCTATAATGCCTATATCTAGACGTTAAACACCAGGTGTAGGTAATAGCAATAAGGGAGTTAACACCAATATATTCTTCACTATATGCATGTCAACCACCAGGTGTAGTTCTCTGCATTATAGACCCCTTATCAAAACCCATATCAAGATGTCAACTGCCAGATGTGGTCCTATATCAAGTTGTCAAACACCAGGTATAGTATTACATTATTGGCCTCTTTAGAATACCTATATATATAGATGTCAACCACCAGGTGATAGGTGTAGGAGATAACGCCAATAATTATCACAATAGTCAATAAGAATACTATATCTCGAATGTCAACCATAAGGGAGATAACTCCAATATATTATTCACTATATGAATGTCAACCACCAGGTGTAGTACTATACTAAAGACCTCTTAGAATACCTATATCTAGATGTCAACCACCAGGTGTACTCCTATATCTAGATGTCAACCATGAGGTGTAGTTCGACAGTGTAGGCCTCTGTAGATTAACTATATTTACATGTCAACCATCAGGTGTAGTTCTACAGTAAAGGCCCTTCTAGACTACCTATATTTACATGTCAACCACCAGGTATAGTCCTATTTTTAGATGTCAACCATCAGGTGTAGTTCTACAGTATAATCCCCTGTAAAATACCTATATTTACATGTCAACCACCAGGTGGTATATTCTAAAATCTAGATGTCAACCATCAGGTGAAGTTCTACAGTATAGACCTCTCTAGATTACTTATCTTTAGATGTCAACCATTAGGTGTAGGTAATATCAATAAGGGGAGTTAACACCAATATATTCTTCACTATATGCATGTCAACCACCAGGTGTAATACTATACTACAGACCTCTTTAGAATACCTATTTCTAGATGTCAAACCACCAGATGTGGTCCTATATCTGGTTGTCAAACACCTGGTAGTAGTATTGCATTATTGGCCTCTTTAGAATACCTATATCTAGATGTCAACCACCAGGTGTAGGTAGAAGCAATAAGGGAGATAACTCCTGTATAATATTTTACTATATACAATGCCATACATCAGCATAGTACATCGTTATAGATGTCAACCACCAGGTGTAGTCCTACATCTGAATGACAACTACCAGGTGTAGGTCTACTGTATAAACCCTATCAATACCTATATCTAAATGTCAACCGCCAGATGTCGTCCTATATTTAGTTGTCAAACACCAGGTATAGTATTACATTATTGGCCTCTTTAGAATACCTATATCAAGATGTCAACCACCATGTGTTTGTCCCTTTCTAGATTACCTATCTTCAGATATCAACCATTAGGTGTAGTCCGATATCTAGATGTCAACCACCAGATGTAGGTAATAGCAATAAGGGAGATAACTCCAATATATTATTCACTATATGAATGTCAACCACCAGGTGTAGTACTATACTACAGACCTCTTTAGAATACCTATATCTAAATGTCAACCACCAGGTGTAGTACTACAGCATAGGCCTTTCTAGATTACATTGTCTTCAGATAATCAACCATTAGGTGTACTCCTATATCTAGATGTTCTTTTGTCACCAACAGATGTAGGAAATGGCAACATGGATGATAACTCCTATAATATTTCACTACTTGTATGTGGACCACCAGTATAGTACTACATTATAGACCTCTCTAATATACCTATATCTAGATGTCAACCACCAGGTGTAAATATTAGCAATAAAGAAGATAAACTTCAAATACATATATTTTTAAAAAATGTTTACTCAAAACGTTCTTTGTTTCTATTTTGGGAATCGGCATGTTATTGTTTTTTAAAAAAGACAATCTTTTTCCATTGGATGTCATACCTGTTCTACAGGTATATTAGTCTCTTTCTTTTATTGCATGGAATATTATGGAGTCTGAAGTTCATTCGAACCTCAAAAGAGTATTCAGCAGGGTGTGTAAGTTTTCCCTCCCCATCCTCACTCAATCTTTTTAGAGGATAAATGATGTACATTATGTATATCCCGGCAATACGTTTTCAGGTGTCTTATAAACTTATACATTCATGGGCGATCCTTAAATAACACATGTTTATCTAACTTCATGTATTTTTTTCCTTTATAGATTGCGTTAATATGGAAAGGCTTATCTCGTATTCGGAAAATACTATGTACAATGTGGAAATCAATAAACAACTGCATACGTACTCGTATGGCAGGCTATTCCTAAATTCACACTAGTGTTTGAGTTTTATTGTAAATATTTTATGTTCGGTTGAGTTTACGAATAAGAACATAAACTTTACTATGTCATCTACCAGTATAGTACTACATAACAGGCCTCTCTAGAATACCTATATCTAGATGTCAACCACCAGATGTAGTCCTGTATCTAAAGGTCAACCACTAGGTGTAGTCTACATTTAGATGACAAACTACCCCATGTAGTTCTGAATTATATGTCCTTCTATAATACATATATCAAAATGTCAACCACCAGGTGTAGATAATAGCAATAAAGGAGAAACTTATATACATGTACTTTTCTATATGCATATCAACCACCAGGTGCAGCGTTCTACAGTATAGTCCTCTACAGATTACCTTTCTTAAGATGTCAACCACCAGGTGTAGTTCTATATCTAGATGTCAACCATCAGATGTAGTTTTACAATATTTGCCTATCTAGATCACCTATATTATACTTGTCAACCATCAGGTGTAGTTTTCTAGAGTATAGGTCTCTCTAGATTACCTATCTTCAGATGTCATAGCACTAGGTGTAGTTCTACAATAAAGGCCCCTATAGAATACCTATATCTAGATGTCAGCCACCAGATGTAGGGCAATAGCAATAAGGGAGGATAACCCCAAATATATTATTCAATATATGCTTTGTCAACCACCATTGGTAGACATTCATTATAGACCTCTCTAGAATACCTTTACCTACATGCCAGCCACCAGGTGTAGGTAATAGCAATAAGGAGATAACTCCACTAATTGAAGTACTATATTATAGACCTCTCTAGAATACCTAAATCTAGATGTGTAGATTTATGTCTAATTATCAAACTACTAGGCGTAGTTGTACATCGAGATGACAACCAACCAGATGTAGTTCTGCATCATTGTCCCTCATCAATACCTATATCTAGATGTCAACCACGAGATGTGGTCCTGTATTTAGTTATCAAACACCAGATAGTTTCTAGTTGGGCATCTCAATATAGGTATTCTAGTGGGGACTATAATGTAGTACCACACCTTATGGTTAACATGTATATAGTGAAGAATATATTGGAGTTATCTGCTTTACTGGTATTACCTACACCTGGTGGTTGACATGTATTTAGTGAAGAAAATATTGGAATTTCCCTTTTTGCTATTACCTACACCTGGTGGTTGACATCTAAAGATAAGTTAATCTAAAGAGGCCTATACTGTAGAACTACACCCGATGGTTGACACGGTAAAATATAGTTAATCTACAGAGGCCTACATTGTCGAACTACACCTGATGGTTGACATCTAGATATAGGACTACACCATAATGGTTGATATCTGAAGATAGGTAATCTAGAATGGCCTGATAGTGTATTACTACACCTGGTGGATGACATCTAGATATAGGTACTCTAAAGAGGTCTGTAGTTATAATACTACCACCTGTGTGGTTGACATTCATATATTGAAGAATATATTGGAGTTATCTCCCTTATTGCTAACTACCTACACCCTGGTGGTTGACAACTATATATAGGTATTCTAAAGAGGCCAATAATGTTAATACTGTAGACCTGGTGTTTGACAACTAGATATAGGACCACATCTGGCGGTTGACATCTTGATATGGGTTTTGATAAGGGGTCTATAATGCAGAACTACACCTGGTGGTTGACATCTAGATATAGGTACTCTAAAGAGGTCTGTAGTATAATACTACACCTGGTGGTTACATTCATATTGAAGAATATATTGGGAGTTATCTCCCTTATTGCTACTACCTATAACCTGGTGGTTGGACATCTATATATAGGTATTCTAAAGAGAGCCAATAATGTAATACTGTACCTGGTGTTTGACAACTAGATATAGGACCACATCTGGCGGTTGACATCTTGATATGGGTGGTTTTGATTAAGGGGCCTATAATGCAGAACTACACCTGGTGGTTGACATGCATATAGTGAAGAATATATTGGTGTTAACTCCCTTATTGCTATTACTCCTACACCTAATGGTTGACATCTAAAGATAAGTAACCTAGAGAGGCCTATGCTGTAGTACTACACCTGGTAGTTTGACATCTAGATATAGGTATTCTAAAGAGGTCTGTAGTATAGTACTACACTGGTGGTTGACATTCATATAGTGAATAATATATTGAAGTTATCTCCTTTATTGCTATTATCTACACCTGGTGCTTGACATATTGATATATGTATTACAGAAGGACATATATTTCAGAACTAAATTTTCAGAACTAAATGGGGTAGTTGTCATCTAAATGTAGACTACACCTAGTGGTTGACATTTAGATACAGGACTACACCTGGTGGTTGACATCTAGATATAGGTATTCTAGAGAGGCCTATTATGTAGTACTATACCTGGTAGATGACATGCATTTAGTGCAAATATTATAGGAGGTAGTTATCTCCCATATACTATTACCTACAACTCAAGTGGTTGACATTTAGATATAAAACTTCACCTTGTGATTGACAACTAGATAGTGAAATATTATATAGGAGTTATCTCCCTTATTTCTATTACCTACATCTAGTGGTTGACATCTAGATATAGGTATTCTATAGAGGCCTATAATGTAGTACTACACTGGTAGATGACATGCATTTAGTGAAATATTATATAGGAGTTATCTCCCCATATTGCTACTACCTACAACTGGTGGTTGACATGTAAATAGAGGTAGTCTAGAGGGACCTATACTGTAGAACTACACCTGATGGTTGACATGTAAACATAGTTAATCTATAGAGGCCTACACTGTCCAAACTACACCTGATGGTTGACATGTAGATATAGAACTACACTGGTGGTTGACATTTAGATATAGGTATTCTAGTGGGGCCTAAAATGTAAAAACTACACCTGATGGTTGATATGCATATAGTAAAGTATATTTTAAAGTTATCTCCTTTATAGCTAATATCTAGACCTGGTGGTTGATGTCTAAATATAGGTATTATAGAGAGGCCTATAATGCAGAACTACACCTGGTAGTTGTCCTGAAGATATAGGAATACACCTGGTGGTTGACATCTAGATATAGGTATTCTAGAGAGGTCTATAATGTAGTACTATACTGGTGGTCCACATGCAAAAGTGAAATATTATAGGAGTTATCTCCCATGTTGTCATTACCTACATCTGGTGGTTGACATCTAGATATAGGAGTACACCTAATGGTATGATATCTGAAGATATGTAATCTAGAAAGGGCCTATTGTGTAGTACTACACCTGGTGGTTGACATCTGGATATAGGTATTCTAAAGAGGTCTGTAGTATAGTACTACACCTGGTGGTTGACATTCAATGTAGTGAATAATATATTGGAGTTATCTCCTTATTGCTATTATCTACATCTGGTGGTTGACATCTATATATAAGTATTCTAAAGAGGCCAATAATGTAATACTATACCTGGTGTTTGACAACTAGATATTAGGGACCACATCTGGTGGTTGACATCTTGATATGGATTTTGATAAGGGGTCTATAATGCAGAACTACACCTGGTGGTTGACATGCATATAGTGAAGAATATATGTTAACTCCCTTATTGCTATTACCTACACCTAATGGTTGACATTCTAAAGATAAGTAATCTAGAGAGGCCTATACTGTAGAACTACACCTGATGGTTGACATGTAAATATAGGTAATCTACAGAGGCCTACACTGTCGAACTACACCTGATGGTTGACAATCTAGCATATAGGACTACACCTGGTGGTTGACATGTAAATACAGGTAGTCTAGAGAGGGACCTATACTGTAGAACTACACCTGATGGTTGACATGTAAACATAGTTAATCTATAGAAAGGCCTACACTGTCAAACGTAACCTGATGGTTGACATGATTAGATATAGGACTACACCTGGTGGTTGAAACATCTAAAGACAGGTAATCTTATAAAGAGGACGATACTGTTAAAACTACATCTGGTGGTTGACATGTATATATAGTTATTCTAGAGGGGCCTATAAAGTAGAACTACATGTGGGGATGAACATGCCTTCACTGTATATTCATAATAAATAGAGTTTATCAACCTCAGTGCTTAAAAAATAAATTTCTGTGGGAGGCCTATAGGCTAAAATCCAAAACTACATCTGGTGGTTGACATTTTAATATAGAACCTGTTGTTAAATCTGCATAGATTAATGCACCTGGATATTGCCATATTTCCCTTTAAAATAATATATGATGTAAATCTTATATTCGAATTTTTGTATCCATCTTTAGGGTATTTACACACACGTACATTTTATGATTAAACAAATATATCCTACACCCAACGGTTGATATTTGTTATTTCTAGCGTTATCAGATTAATGCATATTCATTCTCATTCATATTCATGACCTAATCATTTCTATTCTGCGCTTGTGTATTTATCCGTGGAATTGTATATAATTTCTGCATATTTCATCAGCGATTTCCCATTTTTACAGTGTTTGTATATGAGTTGTGAGATTGGGGAAAAGTAATTTTAATGTCCGGCTTGCATATTTACCGATATTTATCACCAATAATACTCCGGATTTTACGGGTGTAACCGATGGTCGGATCACCTTTTTAGTCTCTGTTTTAACAGAAGAGTTCCAATATAGGGCGTCACCGGAAATAAGTAGGCGTAACACATTCTGGTGGATGACCTACCTGTAGTGGTTGACAAATAACACCAACCGTCTTTTCTGCTGTTGCTTGCAGTTTATAGAGGAACTGGAAGTTGGAACGAACGGAACTGAATTTCAGGATGTGTTAAAATGATGATACATGTAACTCTATATAGTGTATAAAAGTTTTAAAATCTGAATTAAATGTAGGTGAATGATAAAAGTAAAATTAGTTACTGTAAATAAAATACATAAAAAATGGATAGATTTGTTTTTAAAAATGAAAACTTACTTTTGGAATTTGCATTGATTTTTAAACACATAGCGGTTACAGCTTTGTAAAATAGTAATGATAATGACTGATGATAATTATAATGATGCATTTACAACTAATTTTATCGTCGAAAAAAAAAATAATTTTTTTTTTCTTTCAAAACATTTATATATATATATATATATAGATATATATATAATATATATATATATTATATATATATATATATATATATATATATATATATTCTTCTTTCGTTAAAACTCAACCGAACATAAAATATTTACAATAAAAACTCAAACACTAGTGTGTGAATTTATTGGAATAGCCTGCCATACGAGTACGTACTGTATAGTCGTATTTATTAATTTCCACGATTGTACATAGTATTTTCCGAATACGAAATTAACCGCAATCTAAAAAGGAAAAAACATGAAGTTAGTGAACATGTGTTATTTGAGGATCGCCATGAATGTATATGTTTATGAGAAACCTGAAAACTTATTGCCGGGATATACATAATGTAACATCATTTATCCTCTAAAAAGTTAGAGGGAGGGTGGGAGGGAAAACCTTCCACACCCTGCTGAATACTCGTATGAGGCTCGAATGAACTTCAAGACTCATAAAATTCCGTTGCAATAAAAAGAAAGACCGATATACCTGTAGAACAGGTATGACATCCAATGAAAAAAAGACAATAACATGTGATTCCCAAAATAGAAACACACGTGTTTTGAGTAAACATTATAAATACATATATATATAAATATATACGTGCTTTTTAGACGTTGACAGAGATTTATCGAGAGGGCAAGGACCGACAACTCTTTGTAATAGATTTATAATTTTACTGTAATATAAAAAATCTCAGATACCAAAGTATTAGAAAGTGATTCAATTGATAAGTTTAATTTCGTTATTTTTTCCGACTCGAATGTGTGTGCATGTATATGTACTTCTTACACCGGTATTACTGGATGTAGGAGAAGGTATCGTCGTAATTCGATGTATGTATGTGTATTACTTCTTACACGGGTATTACTGGATGAGTACATTAACCGTTACTTTTATATATCTTCAAAACAATGTTTATTACGTAAATTAGTTTACGGAATGTTGGTTTCCGATAATTAAATTTGAATTCTTGAAAAACATTGTAATTTCTACATTGATGAACAGCAACTTGATGTGTTTACGCGTTTACATATACGTTATTAGTTTACGATAATGTTATTGGCTGGTATTTGAATTCCTTGGAAAACATGATTTCGACTTCAATTTACATTCGATCAGCAGCTTTCCGTGACGTGATGTTTTCGCGTTTACATTACGTAAATTAGTTTTACGATATTGGTATTGTATAATTTGAATTCATTGGATAACATTGCTATGTTTACATGCAATATGTACCGTTCGTAAATTAGTTTGATACGATTATAAGAATGATTCATGACAATTATCGGTTGTACTTGATGTTTATAATACGCGTCCTATACGTATAAATTTGATCATGGTTCCGATTGAACTTTAACATAGTGTATATTTACATTTCGAACAGCAGTTTTCCGTTGACTTGATGTTTATACGCGTTTACATATACGTAAATTAGTTTACGATAATGTTATTTCCTATATTAAATTTGAATTCCTTGGAAAACATTGTAAATTTCGACTTCAATATTTACATTTCGAACAGCAGTTTTCCGTTGACTTGATGTTTATACGCGTTTACATATACGTAAATTAGTTTACGATGATGTGGTTTCCTATATTAAATTTGAATTCCTTGGATAACATTGTAAATTTCGACTTCAATATTTACATTTCGAACAGCAGTTTTCCGTTGACTTGATATTTATACGCATTAACATAATAAGAAGTAAATTACATCACATTATCGTTGACTTGATGTTTATAATACGCGTCTACATAAAGTTCCTCACATGACGTCACATAAATATATGACAATCATGGCGCGAAGTCACCTTTAAACGGTATTCAAGTTCATCTTACTTTTCATGACACTCAAATTTATACTGCAACTGGATATGTTTGTACATTGATATTATGAAAGTGTAAATAACGGCGATGAAAATTATTGCTTATTTGAAGAAAACGGGAATATTTAAGAATAGTTTAACTACATACTCAAATTTTTAATACCTTACTTAATATGAAAAACACAGATATATAAGTATAAATATTTACATACCGACTGCGTAACCCATTCCCTTTACATTGCAAGTATAAATAGAAGGCTGATATATTTTGTATATTCCGTAAATGCAGTCGCGTGCGCGATTATTTAACGCGCTTAACTTTTCAGCCGTACAGATTATATGAACGAATCATAAAGCTTCGGGATGTCCAAGAATATCACATGTTTATTTTCTTATATATTTAATCTTAAAAGCCATACATTAAGGTTCCTACCACAAAACAAATAAAAAAAATCACATCTAATAGACAATTCGGAAACACGAGACTACATCTGTAGCCACATTTGTACAGCCTACCCAGGCCCCATATCCGCGATATATCTAGGTCATGTTATGACCAGAACCACCACGTTTCCACCGTCTAGGACCTGGCAACAGAAATGAAAGTTCGCGTTCTTCATAGCTCAGTACTTAAAACAGAAAAAAAGAGAGTAAGGCCTAGTGCAACTTGTTGTTGTCGAGTAGCTCTTGATAAAGCGTTAAGTCGATTTGTTAGCCTCACTGGATACTTCTAATCAGAAAACAATTCCGTCTCCCCGCATCTTGGGTGTGAAACCAGGTCGTGTGAAATTTAGGCCTACTTACGTTGGTTACGTACCAATCATTCCTTCGTGGTTCCCAGCTGCTTACATGTAAAAATGACCCTTCAAATAAAATGCTACTTTCAGTTCCTTCATGAATGAATATTAGCTGTCTTCACTTCTTGTAAGTCATGCCACTCAAACTTTCTATAGTTTATATCCCATTAATAAATATCGAATTCAAACGCAAAATTCGTTGTAAATACATTGATACTGCATACTCATGGGCTTTCGGCCATTTTGCTATGATTTTCAATTCTCTTCTGACACATTTACAAACCAAAACAAACCTTCAGGTTTACCAGCTGACTAATATTCTAAAATAACTTAAAATTAAAATCTGACTCTTATTCAAATTTTTCCATATCACAAGTTTCTTTCAAATGATAAGAAAATAAACCTTAAATTCCAATTTTAGTATTTCCGGACAGAAAAGGGGAACTACTATCTCGTCTCACACAGCTGTTTAGCTGCTTTAGTTAGAATTACGTTATTGAATGAAAAAACCTCCTACCCGCAAAATCCATAAAAATAGAATGAATTTCGTAACCAGCTGACTACAGATTAACAGATGGAATAGGTAATATATTTAAATATACCGAAGGATTGTTTTTTCATTTCCAATGCAATGGGGATTATGGAATCAAAATATCTGCGCAGCACGAAGTGCTGCAATACACATTGAATTATTTTTCCATAAGCCATTTGCATTTATAACTCGATTGCAGTCCAAAATATGAAAAACAATCCTTTAAGCTTCGGTATGTCAAGTAATATTGACTGAAATGGAACTGTACAAACGATACGTGTCTCTGGATATCAAGAGGTGGGACCAGGTGCATGAAGGAGTAAGCATTCACTACAAATAATATCCGTTAAACTATTAATTAACATCCATTAATATCTATCATAGTCAAAACACGTGTCAAACACACTTTTGCTTTAAATAAAATAAAGTACCCAGTTTGGGATATTAGATACTCCTAGTCCCTTGGAATACAACAAGTAGGATGTAAAAACAGTTATAACTTGAAAAACATTGCGTATCCCAAACGGTGTGGGACCAGGTCCCACCCGTCGCAAATGTTGCGTGGAAACCTGTCGCGTTCGATGAATCGGTCAAGCTCAGTAAACCCTTAAATTACATAACATTTCACCAGTTTCAAGACTTTTGATATTGACTGTATGGTGGATTTATTACAAACTGTTTGTTGTACGAGACAAACTATTAACAGCAAAGGTGGGGATAAATAACTGTAAATCGTCGGTCCTAACAGGTTTATATGTAAGTACTAAGATAGTAGAAAGCAGAAGGTATCACGTGAGACCCTCATAATTGTTTCATAGTCTATACTTTTCCTTGATCTAGGGATAGTGTGGATAGAGTACTCCTCCACAAAGGCTAGTTTATATCATTTACCGGAATGAAAATCCTGGTATTATGAATTATTTATGAGGATTCACGTGATAGTAAATTCGATTATTTTCTACCACCTGTCAGTCCAGCACCATATAAACTTAAGAATTATCTTAAGTCTAGAAATTTTACTCAAGTGTGGCAAATCCTGAATTCTGATTGGCTGAGGAGACGAATTTGAGAATATACTCAGAGTCCTTGAGTAAATTCTCAAGTTATATGGTGCCGGGCACCCAGGTGTCTTACTGGTTTATAGGTCCTTGCAGAAAAAGCTGACCATTTATGAATGAGAATTAAATCCATTTGACACTACTCACACTTGCCTTTAAAAGACTTCATTTATTTAAAGACGTACACAAGTAGGTGTTATGTTTGACTTGAAAAACTTTTATTAAAAACCAGCTACCGTCGCAAAAGATATATTGCCGTAAAACGGTCCAAGTTATAAAACAAATCATCACCAGTTTCATATATTGCCTACAATTAAATAAAAACCACCGTTAAGTGATATCCCTGTCAATTCACGTAAGAATACACATAGAAAGTTTGTTGCCCATTATATACATTTGGGGATTTGGATTGATCACAAATACGACATTATAAAAAAATCTTTCAACCCAGGATTTCTTTTTATAAACTATGATTGTTCAAAACGTCGCATATTTGAAACTTTTAATACAACCCCCCCCCCCAAAAAAATCAGTTAAATTTTAAACAGCTGATATGTACAATTAAATATTCAATATGCTAGAAAAACAGCACGTGATGTATTAATCACTGACAATAAATACCCTGACAATCATTCAGATTGATTCGCATATTTTTTTCCGTGTACAAAAAATAGGAAATGATACCTTAAAATGAAGACTAGTAACACACTGTGTAATGACAATTCGCTGAATCAATGCTTATAATTAAATTCCAATAACAAGTCGGTATTTTTTTTAAACATTCCGTGTTTATTTTTTGATTTTCTCAAATAATGTAAACAAACAAGTTAAACTTTCGCATTTTAATTGCGTCGTTATGACAACCGCGAACAACACTAGACTGTTACGTCATCATCACGACGAATCTAGGAAGAAAAGTTGATGTATGGCTGCTTTAGTTAGAATTACAGTTATTGAAAGAGTTTGAAATAAATCCCATGGAGAGAGTATTAATATATTCAATGATACTGGAAAATTGATATATCCATTGCTTTGGATCGCCCTTTGCAGGACAAGTAGGCCTAACTGCAGTAGCGATACAGTATGGAATAGGCCTGACTATACTTGAATTTAAAACCGATGCTAATGCACTTGAACTTGGGGCGGATTCAAAATTACCAGTTGAAATGGAAGACAGGGTGTTACTAATAATTTTTTCTGTTGTGTGGTCTTTAAAATTGATATTTCGCAATATCGCTTAAGAGAAACCTTTAACCATGAACTCGCTGCAATAACAGCAAAGTTATATATAGTTTCTGATACTAGTACTCTTTCATATTCTTTCTCAAAATATAAGTGAATGAATATATTAAAATAGAAAAAAAAATGAAACGCAAAACTGTTTTAATTTTGTATTAATATTTTGATGCGTGTCAAGTCACATAATTCAAATCTAAATAGGATTGGACTAGTAAAGAACGGATACTGTAGACGTACTCTGGCGTTTATGTATCCTACTGATAACTGGGAAATTTCTAAGACAATGATCGCTGAAACCAGACACATCTACAGATATTATTTGTCCATCGCCCGAAATTAATACGCCGTCCCCATTTAAGTCGACTCCATTTATCCAAACTGCCGTAGCTGGAAGAGACAAGATATTCTGAAGCTGAACTAGAATTATTATGTAATCCAAATTAGTTCAGGCATAAGTTTGGGCATGACATTAACTGCATTTACCATGCTGATTACTTTACATCTATGTTTGTTCAAAATAAAGTCGTATAAGATAAGTTGATTTATCAAACTTCTTAATGTCAACATTTGGCAAATTTTACTGTCGGTATAATTACCTTGTTTGCAATTATAGTGTGACACTGAGTGAATATCATAAACATAATGTCTGTTTGATAGTAGTTGATTAGATCGTCTTTATCGATTAAGGTTTTCTAAACTGTGTCATTTCAGGTTTTTTTTTCATTGTGTATTTTCTCAATATTAATACAAACTCTGAAAATCATCTTCATGAATTTTAAAACATCGCCTAAATCTGCTTTAGTTAAGACTTCAATGAGCTTCCTGTTCATCTATTCTGGATCGTTCCTATATCAAATGGATTTTGCCACATATTACTACTCACTGACAAATTATTGACACAGGGATATCGAAAACCGCGTTTAATGTCAACGTTCCGCAAATTTTATGGGTCGTATAATAGTCTTGTTTGCGACTACTCTGTTTCACTAAGTGAAATGTTGAGTTGCCTTTTCGTTGGCGGTTGTTGAGACGTCTGTACCAATTGTGACGAGGATACACTCCTCACGTGTTTCATTGGACTTGACTGTGGACTCACGGCGGGTGTGACCGGTCGACAGGGGTTACTTACTCCTCCATGGCACCTGATCCCACCTCTTGGTTTCCAGAGGTCCGTGTTTGTCCATTTTTACCGGATTTGTATCTATGTCCTGGACATCCTATTGATTTATACTTTGGTATCTGAGATTTTTATATTAAAAGCGTTTGCAATAGTAAATTAACGATTGATATTATATATAAAATTTCATTACTCAACTTGAATAATAATACAGCTACGATGTTAATGTCATTTCTAAATCGTATTTAGAAGTTAAAATGAAAAGGCTTATTTAAGCTCACCGAAGGTTTTAGTGAGCTTTTCTACTGAGGATTATGGAACAAAATTCTGTGCAGCACGAAGTGCTGCACATTGAATTATTTTCCATAAGTCATTGCATTTATACTCGATGCAGTCCAAAAAATGAAAAACAATCCTTAAAGCTTCGGGATGTCCA
This sequence comes from Atrina japonica, assembly GCA_030159075.1. NCBI lineage: Eukaryota > Metazoa > Mollusca > Bivalvia > Pterioida > Pinnidae > Atrina > Atrina japonica. The sequence goes on from BROG01000058.1 coordinate 1,819,135, forward strand.
AGTAATAAACTGAAATACTGTACAAACACGTGTCTCTGGATATCAAGAGGTGGGACAAGGTGCCATGAAGGAGTAAGCATTCACTCAAATAATATCCGTTAATCTATTAATTAACATCCATTAATCTATCATAGTACAACACGTGTCAAACACACTTGCTTTAAAATAAAATAAAGTACCCATGGATATTAGATACTCCTAGTCCCTTGGAATACAACAAGTTGGATATAAAACAGTTATAACTTGAAAAACATTGCGTATCCCAAACGGTGTGGGACCAGGTCCCACCCGTCGCAAATGTTGCGTGGAAACCTGTCGCGTTCGATGAATCGGTCAAGCTCAGTAAACCCTTAAATTACATAACATTTCACAAGTTTCAAGACTTTTGATATTGACTGTATGGTGGATTTATACAACAGTTTGTTGTCGAGACAAACATTAACAAGCAAAGGGGGATAATAACTGTAAATAACAGGTTATATGTAAGTACTAGATAGTAGAAAGCAGAAGGTATCACGTGACCCTCATAAATATTCATAGTCCTATACTTTTCCTGATCTAGGGATAGTGTGGATAGAGTACCACAAAGGCTAGTTTATATCATTTACCAATCAAAATCGTATTATGAATATTTATGAGGATCACGTGATACCTTCTTATTTCTACCACCTGGTGCTTACAGGTTTATAGTCTTGCAGAAAAGCTGACCATTTATGAATGAGATAAAGTTGACACTACTCTCAAAAGACTTCATTTATTTAAAGACGTACAGGGTGTTATTTTGACCAAAACTTTTATTAAAAAGGCTAAAAAGATATATTGCCGTAGAAATTTTAACAAATCATACATATATTGCCTACAATAAATAAAATACACCGTTAAGTGATATCCCTGTCATTCATGTAAGAATACACATGCTTTGTTGCCCATTATATACATTTGATTTCTGATCACAAATACGACATTATAAAAAAATCTTTCAACCCAGGATTTTTTTTTTATAAACTATGATTGTTCAAAACGTCGCATATACAAACCAAAACAAAAAATCAGTTTGACAGCTGTTATGTCTTTAACTAATCAATATGCTAGAAAAAAGCACGTGATGTATTAAACTGACAATAAATACACTGAATCAATGCTTATAATTAAATTCCAATAACAAGTCGGTATTTTTTTTAAACATTTCGTGTTTATTTTTTTATTTTCCCAAATAATGTAAACAAACAAGTTAAACTTTCGCACTTTAATTGCGTCGTTATGACAACCGCGAACAACACTAGACTGTTACGTCATTTTTACGTCATCATCACGACGAATCTAGGAAGAAAAGTTGATGTGTGCCTGCTTTAGTTAGAATTACAGTTATTGAAAGAGTTTGAAATAAATCCCATGGAGAGAGTATTAATGTATTCAATGATACTGGAAAGTTGATATATCCATTGCTTTGGATCGCCCTTTGCAGGACAAGTAGGCCTAACTGCAGTAGCGATACAGTATGGAATAGGCCTGACTATACTTGAATTTAAAACCGATGTTAATGCACTTGAACTTGGGGCGGATTCAAAATTACCAGTTGAAATGGAAGACAGGGTGTTACTAATATTTTTTTCTGTTGTGTGGTGCATTCGCGACTGTAACTTATGACCACTTTCACTACGATGACTTGCTTGACGTAAAACACATAAATTATGTATTGCAAATGGCCGACATGTAAACAAAAAGTAGTGCCGGCCGGGGGCGTGGCTTAATTACTGTTCACGTCATTGATGTATGACTCGAATGTTTTCTGGATTGTTAACCAATGAAATAGTCCGAAATTTATTAATTTCAATTATATAAAAATGAAAGGGACCTCCGTGATCGAGTGGTTATTGCGATTTGAACCATGAAGTATCTCACTTCAGATCAGCGCGCATTGATCTTTTTTGTTTTTCGAGCCTCGCTGGAACCTAGGCTGATTTTTGTGAGCAACTGTGCCAGTTTACTTGCGGAAGGCCGGTGGTCTCTTCCGCCACCGTTAAAAACTTGCCGCCACCATATAACTGAAAAATTGTAGAGTGTGACGACGCAAAATACCATTCAAAATTCATATTTTAAGATCTTTAAAATTGATATTTCGCAATATCGCTTAAGAGAAACCTTTAACCATGAACTCGCTGCAATAACAGCAAAGTTATATATAATTTCTGATACTAGTACTCTTTCATATTCTTTCTCAAAATATAAGTGAATGAATATATTAAAATAGAAAAAAAATGAAAAGCAAAACTGTTTTAATTTTGTATTAATATTTTGATGCGTGTCAAGTCACATAATTCAAATCTAAATAGGATTGGACTAGTAAAGAACGGATACTGTAGACGTACTCTGGCGTTTATGTATCCTACTGATAACTGGGAAAATTCTAAGACAATGATCGCTGAAACCAGACACATCTACAGATATTATTTGTCCATCGCCCGAAATTAATACGCCGTCCCCATTTAAGTCGACTCCATTTATCCAAACTGCCGTAGCTGGAAGAGACAAGATATTCTGAAGCTGAACTAGAATTATTATATAATCCAAATTAGTTCAGGCATAAGTTTGGGCATGACGTTAACTGCATTTACCATGCTGATTACTTTACATCTATGTTTGTTCAAAATAAAGTCGTATAATACAGCTACGATTGATTTATCAGACTTTTTAATGTCAACATTTCGCAAATTTTACTGTCGGTATAATTAACTTGTTTGCAATTATAGTGTGACACTGAGTGAATATCATAAACATAATGTCTGTTTGATAGTAGTTGATTAGATCGTCTTTATCGATTAAATTTTTCTAAACTGTGTCATTTCAGTGTTTTTTTCACACTGAGTATTTTCTCAATATTAATTAAAACTCTGAAAATCATCTTCCATGAATTTTAAAACATCATCTAAATCTGCTTTAGTTAAGACTTCAATGAGACGTCCATTAGCTTCCTGTTCATCTATTCTGCATCGTTCCTATATCAAATGGATTTTGCCACATATTAAAAGCGTTTGCAATAGTAAATTAACGATTGATATTATATATACAATTTCAATACTCAACTTGAATAATAATACAGCTACGATGTTGATGTCATTACCGGATTTGTATCTATGTCCTGGACATTCTATTGATTTATACTTTGGTATCGGAGATTTTTATATTTAGAAGTTAAAATGAAAAGGCTTATTTTAGCTCACCGAAGGTTCTAGTGAGCTTTTCTGATAACCTGTTGTCCAGTGTCTGTCTGTCTGTCTGTCCGTTCGCTGAAGAGATTTTGATGAATCTTTACAAGAAGCAAATACTGATGGTCCTGTACAAAGAATGATTTCATTAATTTCATCTCCCTTTTCATTCACTATTATGCATTTATGTTTGGTTTTACATATGATTTAGAGAAGAGAAGATTCGATTCTGTGAGGGAATTTTGCTGTTCAAATCGAATATTGGATTTTTTTTACTAATTTTTAAGGCTGGAAATAGGAGGTGTTTCGCACCGTCAACTTGTTCTTTTAAACTGCTGAAGGTATTTAGACGAAACTTAATAGGATGCAAATACTCAAGGTCATCTACCAAGATTGTGTTAATCGTGCAGATCGACTCAGGGGTGAACAAAGAGTTGGGCGAAAAAGCGGGTTCTAGAGGGTACCCTCTTTTAAAATATTCTCTAGAACTTAGTTTATATTTAAAAATCGTAAAAATCTGAAAATTAACTTTTGACGCGTATGTAATGAATTTCCAGGCTTTGTCATTTTCACATATTTTAAGCTCACATCTACTCCCAAGGAGTGCTATAATGATTTAAAAATTGAAATTCCTATCCCAAAGCCATATATTTGTAAGATACCATCACAGCTCCACAGGTGAGGAAATATGGTAAAAATAAAAGGTAAATACCAGAAAATAGATATTTATGCTAATGGGTGGAGGTGCTATAGTAAAATTCATATAACTCACAGCGTGGAGTCTCGTGAACCCTTTATTGACCAGGAGGAGTTTAAACTTTAAGTACTAAAGCATAACATTAACATTACACTGACTAAAGTAATCCTTTCATCAACTTAAGAGAGTATCCAGTAAGAAATAAAACGTTTTCCCATGCAACTTAACCGAAAAGTGAGTAGAATCATCCGTGTGGTAATGACAAGGTTCCTCCACCCCGCCATCTTATGTGAATCGGACTTGTAAAATCCGTATACAGTTTAACCTGCCTTAGTGACCCACTGAATTAAGAGACTACCTGTCTTATGTGACCTTAATGTGTGGCTCCCAATATATATTGATATATATTTTTCAACCTGAATTAAGAGACCACCTGTCATATGTGACTCTTTTTGCTTCTTCCCGTCGATGGCCTTTTAAAACAGGTTTGACTGTATTCTGTCGAAGTGGTGTCTCGTGAATCTTTTTTTGACCTGGACGAATTTAAATTTTAGGTAAAAACATGACAAAGCATAACATTAAAATTGCACTGGCTAGAGTAAGCGTTCGTACTTGTCATCAAATTTGAGATAGTATCCAGTGAAGCTTTCATAACCGAAACAAGACTACAATCATCCGTATAATAGTCAAAAGGTTACTCCACTCCGTCAAGTTATGTGAATCAGAGTATATAAATGTCCGAAGGCAGGGTTTTGGGCGTCGTTTCAAAAAGGTCGGAAACTTTACGATTACCGATTAGTTTTACGACAATTTACCGACAACGTTTACGATCGTTTCATAAAGCAATACGAAATTTCTTACGACTTCCGATTATTTAGTTTGTAGAATATAAAGGTTAATTTTTTTTTTGCTATTAAATGAATAGAAAAAGTGGAATGAATTATAGGAGAGTCAATAATGATGTTTATCTTATAGGTAAAACGGCGAGATCGGTACTTTATCTTAAAATATATAATTCCGGAACACGATGAGTGTGATCCGTTATACAGTTCCTTATTTTATACGATCAAAGGGAGGTAAGTGGTATGGCTGTATTGGAAGACGCTGAGCCTCCTACCAGTCTTATTTCCCTTTAACTGATCAAATAATGATATTTAGTCTGTCATTCCAAGCATTTTCTCAAAATATTTTACTTGATCTTGATGAAAACAAGAAGGATTTGGGATTTACTACTGCCTAGACCCAGTCGGAAATTACCGATTAAATTTTGTCGTAAATCGGTAATCGGACACGTTGATGAAACGGTCAGTAATCATAGTATAGGGTTTATGACTTTTTCCCGATGCCTTGGGCATCGTTTCATAAAAGGTCGTAAAACGACGAAAAGTCGTAAACCCAGTAATACGATTACCGTCCGTTTCAGAAACGTTTCCGATTACCGATTCACGAACAACGTAATTAACATTTAGTCGGTAATTTCCGACTGGCTCAAGGCAATCATAAATCCTTCCTGTTTTCATCAAGACAACGTAAAATATTTTGAGAAATTGTTCGAAATAACATACTAAAACTACTTTGTTTGATGAGTTAGAGGGAAATAAAACTGGTAGGAGACCAAGCGTCTTCCAATACAGACATACCGCATTCCTCCCTTTGATTGTGGGAATGTATTACGGATAACACACATCGTGTTCCAGAATTATATATTTCACGATAAATTACTGATCTTGCCTTATACATCAAAAGACAATCATCACCATTGACTCTCCTACAATTCATTTCACCTTTTCTATTCGTTGAACACGTGAAAAATTCCGACTTGCTTTTGAAACGACCGTAAACGTTGTCGGTGAATGGTCGTAAAACTAATCGGTAATTGTAAAGTTTCCATCCATTTATGAAACAATGTCCTGTTCTCAAGAACCAGTATACAGCTCAGTTGAGCGTTGTGGTGCATTGCGTCATTGTGGTGTAGGGTCACTGGTCTTTTGTAGGACGTCATTTATATGTTAGGTTTTAGGGGTTTTAGATTTTACCTTGGCAAGGTCATAATCCTAATTCATATTTGTAGTCTTGTAACACTTTGTTTTTCCGTCCACCTCTCGTTTGAAATTGATTTAAACACGTTTGTGGTGGTGATATTGGTGGTGTTTTTGGTGTTGGGGTTGCGTCTGTGTCAGTGTCTGCATCTGCAAAGTTAAACAGGGAAGAATATGTATATTTCCGGACAGAAAATGCAATAGTAGATGTTAACCTCTTTTGTTGGTGTTCGCGTTTGTGTCTGTATTTGCAAAGTACACGAATGTGTTTAACTGTTTCTGTTGGTATTGTTGATGTTGCGTCTACGTCTGTGTCTGTAAGATTAAAAGGGAATAAATTGTATATGTATATTCCCAGAGAAAAACGCAATAGTAGGTGTTCAACTCATCTTCCCAAGTCAGTCAAGGTTTTCTGATCCAGGTCGTTCCCCAAACACCTTGCCAGGTTAAATTTAATATCTGAAGGTCACTGGTGGCGACATCTAGCGCCGATCTAAAATTTCACTAAGATTGACCTGACATTGACCCCTGACTTGTGGCATAGCCTGCACGTCGCCATTATTTTGTATTGACGTACTTTCCCCTCTGTCATGTTGTCGATGTGTGATCGATTGTAAGACGCGGCTGATTGGCTCAGAAAAAGGTCCACGAAGCCAATGAAAACTTTGACTTGGGAAGATGGTGTTTAACTGTGCTGTAGGTATTGTTGGTGTTGCGTCTGTGTCTGTGTCTGTAAGGTTAAATAGGGAAGAACTTGTATATGTATATTTCCAGAGAAAATGCAATAGTAGGTGTTTATCTAGGCTGTATCGTTGGTGTTGCATTGTATTGGTGTCTGTATCTGTCATGTTAAACAGAGAAGTATGTGTATATTTCCAGAGGGAAGATGCAATAGATCTAATAGGTGTTCAATTCGCATCATACGAAAATACTGCCATGCCTGTTATTTTTTCTTTAATCAAATCGTTCGCATAGGAAGTGGTGTCACTATTCATACCCAGCTGATCCTAATCTGAGCTTTTGTCGAAGATAAAAAAGGCTTAGCATGATGAAAACTTTCTAAATTTATACTTTTGAAAATATAACAAAAGAAATACATTGTATGACATATATTTACCGTGAAACGCCAAAATTGATGTGAATTTTTATTTTTCTCTATACATTTCGTATAAATTCATAATTTTCCAGAAATTCATGGAAAATGAGTTCTAAACAACTTTGACAAATTTTATACCATAAAACTCAAAATTGCATCGTGTTGCAAATTTTCATTCTGTTATTATTCATAATGTTAAAATTTTGTTTCAATTTTCAAAAAATGATTCATGAATTTTAATAGTCATACCTTGTGGACGTTTCGTCAGGCTTGAACCCAAAAGTGCCCCTATTTCTAGGTAGCCTAATCTTTTAATGACTAAAATGTCAAAATTGTAGAATGAACGAATACTTGCACAACTACAGGAAAAAGATAGGACCTTTCCTCCAAATTATAGAAATTTTAAATTCACTAGCATATTGTGTACTACAAAATTACCTTCAGCCAAAAGTATGAATTGATACTTGGTTAACCCTTTCTGTGGAGAATAAACCTGGTTGAGAGTGTGCATGATACAAACAGCACATACACGTAGTACAGATCCGACCAGACATAATGATTTCTGAATACACATTTCCGAAATATTGAGAAAAGTAAAATTGAAGAAGTACCAATCAATAATCAAAAACCCAAGTCCATTAAAATGATATAAAATCGAAATAACAAATTCATGTTTCAAGAGAAATTAAAATATAATTTTAAATTCAAGTGATGAGTTATCATTTTCAATATGTTATTGGAGAAAAATATACATTTAATAAATGAAATATCAATTCCACATGATTCTTTGTGTATAAAACATACTGGATACATCATATGAAAAAAAAGACTCAACTCTGTAATGTTATGAGATTATCCTACTGTCAGTAGATTATAACAATAACCTATCTGGCGTTGGATCTTGTAGTAGTTCTTTGATTTTTTTTAGAACTTCTCTGTGACAGTTCTGCCTTTTGGCATTGAAATTCACATGCAGTCTCAGGTTATCGAAGAAAATTACATACAAAACCTTTTTTTTTTTTTTTTTTTTTTTTTTTTAATGACCAAATTCAATGCGGTTTGAACACTTCCGGTTCAAAGTAGTAAACCCTTGTCTCATCACCAGTAAAAATGTTGAAAGCCTAAAGAAGGGTTATATATGATAGATATCAAACATCTTGTTTTTCTATTTTATATATCAGTTTCATATCTTTCCCTAGAAAGTTCTAGAGTAAATTAGATACAATGTATATATTCAGCAAACTGAGCTGTTCTCGAGTTTTGTTATCATGCATGTTTATTTTATTTCTAATTTTTGGATGGCCTGTTCAAGGAACAGGAAATCTATTGTTGCCACTGTTTAGGCGTCGTCGTCCGTGTTTTCCTTTTTATGTCTTAAGCTTTTGTTTCAGTTCATTGTCGACAAAGTACTGCAGCTACAGCCATGAAACTTGACATGTACATTATCGAGGGTCATTACTCAACAAGGCAGGGGGATGCTGATTGCTCTGGACTAATTTTGGCCCAAATTTCCAGTTTACTGGACTTATACCAATTATGATGAGGATTTGTTCCTCACGTATTTCATTTTAATTTGACAGTGGAATCATGGCACCTGATCCCACCTCTTGTTTTCAAGAGGTCCGTGTTTGTCCATGTTTTACCAGATTTGTACCTATATCCTGGACATCCTAATGACTTAAACTTTAGTATCTGAGATTTTTTTATCATCTAAGCTTTTTGTTTCAGTCCATTGAGGGCAAATTACTGCAGCTACAACCATGAAACGTGACATGCACATTATCTAGGGTCATTACCCAACAATGCAGGGGGGTGCTGGTTGCTGTGATCTAATTTGGGCCAAAATTTTCCAGCTTCCTTCTATATGAATAGTACTGCGTTAAGCGTTTTGTTTCAGTTCACTGTAGCTACAGTCATGAAACATCACATGCACACTGTCTAGGGCCATTACTCAACAATGGAAGGAAATGCTGGTTACTGTGGTCTAATTTTTGCCCAAATTTCCAGTTTACTGGACTTATACCAATATGTCTTATTTCCTTTAGTGTGACTCTTCATATTTAAGGCGCTTTTAGTAGTGTCTTATGGACAACGTGTAAACGAATGAACTACAACAAGGCGGCAAATACAAATTAAAGTAGTTTATAATGCGATTTGTTGGGGTAAATATTGAAGTCCAAAGTAATCCAACAAGAAAAAAGATGAACATATGTAAGATTACCGACACATTAAATTTGCCCAATGGCGAGTGTATGGTCCTTCTTGTCACAGTATTTATTTTAGGTCCTTCTTGTCTTACTAAATCTAGCCACTTTTTGCGGGATGCATTCTACAGTGATGAAGTGTTTCTTGGGCATATTTGACATCCATTTCAATCTATCATGCTTTTATTTACACGTTATCGCGTTGTCCCTGTAATCTCGTGAGATAGAGGTAGTTTGTTCTTCCTGTCAAAAGAGTGATCAAAGGGCGGTAACTCTGATACGGTGGCAATAAGAAGTATTATGACGAGGATTTGACACAAATTATAACAAGCATAAAACTGGCAAGCTTTATGGTCTGCCTTCGCAACCAACTATTTTTAATATTCACGGTAATTCCTATTAGCGTTGATGTTTTCGGTACTATTATTGTTTCTTTTTTCATCCATTAACCTATTTCATATTTTTGTATTTTATATTTTATCAGATTATAACTTTGGTATTATGTTTATAATATTTGTTTCAGTTTTATTATACTATTTATTTTTTTTTACATTTATTTTTCCATATGTAGAAGATAAAAAGCAAAGTCCAATTTCCCCATTTTTTATCAAATTCTTCATTTATTTCATTTTTGTACATTTTTATGAATTAGATTTTAATTGTTTACAAGAATATTTTGCATTTATAACACTGGATTTTGTTCATCTGTTAACAAATGGGGTATTTTGCATTTCATCTGTTAACAAATGAGGTATCTTGCATTTAGTTTTATATGCTTCGACAGAATACCGTGAACTCGTGCTAGGTTTATCAAGCGGGCTAATTGCTAATGCTTTGACCCTCCCCATCGAAACATTAAGGGCATGTTCTGCTCTTTCACCAGGCATTTTGTGTATAGTATAATGAATACGCCACAAATTGATGTACACCGTACAAATGTCGGTGTTCTTGTGAGCGAGATTTTTATCTGTGTTATACTTCAGTGATCTATCTGTCGGAATGAGGTGATTTTGAGTTCACATTGCACGATTTCTGCGAGGAAATGCACAGATAACATTATTTTATAACACTCCTCGTATGACATATAGTACTGACCATAATGTGTATGAAATCCATTTTAATGACTTACATAGATTAACCTCTGGAATTCTATTTTTTTAACATTTATTCAAAATTGTAAGTTTGAAATTTACCCTGGGTAGAATTGAAATACAAACATGTATACCGAAGCACGTACACACATATTACGGCATATACACAATGCCATTAAAATTACGTTACAGTATTTCCAGTGTTTGTTTATTTGAGTTTGCAATGCTGGGCTTAGAAATATTATATAAATATCGATAAATGCTTCTTTGTGACGCTATTACTACTCACCCGATGGTCTCTGTATGTCCTGTTAAGCTTTCATAATCTTTTATAATCGTCCAGGAACAAGGGAAAAAGGGTCAAGCAGATAATTGGTCAAATGGACAAACGGTTAAAAGGACAAATAATCAAATGGACAAAGGACAAACTGATAAAGAAACGAATGGTCAAATGGTCAAACATAAAAATGGACAAACAGATAATGGGGCAAAGGGACAAATAGTCAAATGAACAAACATATCTAGGGACAAACAAACAACGGGACAGGCAAAGGGACAAACGGACAAAGGAACAAACAAGCAAATTGATAAACAAAGGACAAACAGACAAATGAACGAATAGTTAAATGGTCAAACAGACAAATGGACAAACAGATAAAGGACAAACAAAGGGAGAAATAGTCAAATGAACAAACAGATCTAGGGGCAAGCAGACAAAGGAACAAACAAGCAGAGGGACAACCAACTGGACAAACAGACAAATGAACTGAACAAACAGACAAATGGACAAACAGACAAATGGACAAACAGACAAAGGGAGAAATAGTCCAATGAACAAACAGATCTAGGGGCAAACAGACAAAGGAACAAACAAGCAAATGGAAAAACAAGCAAAGGGACGACCAACTGGACAAACAAACAAATGAACAAACAGACAAACATTTCGATCTCGAGGCAAAAAATTGTTCCTGGAAATAGTGTATTGGCAATATTATATATATAACTACATACACTTAATTGGTGTTCTAGGAGGCTTAGTGCTCGATTGTTTAGAGCATCGCGCTTTAAACCATGAAGCCTCTCTCCTCTTGTCAGCGCAGGTTCGAGACGCACTGGAACCTAAACTGAATTTGTGAGAAAGTTTGTCAGTTTATTTGCAGAAGATGGGCGATCCCGGGTACATTTTAACCGATTTTCACCCCCACCACCACGGCCGCCACCATAAAACTGGAAAAAAATGTTTCGTGGCGTAACACACCTACGAAACAAATAACAACAAAAATCTATTTCCTCACGCTTTTAAGGAAATATTTTATTGTATTTATAAAGAACGAAAGGAAAGATATCTACTTGACTCTTACCAATAAATTATTCGGCGTTCCAACTTTCCACATTTAAGTAGTAGTTTTTTTTTCGCGCGTATATGGTGTTATATTTATCCCAATATAATATCCGATATACCAGAGCGTGTTCAACATAATTATACACATTTCCAACACTGAGACATACCACTTGCTGATAAATTTGAAATCGTCTTCCATTAAAAATAACATAGACAAATTGAAATAGCAAGTTATAAAATCGACATACTCACATTGTAACCATTTACATATCCGATACCTACGGATATAAACATTTGCCCACTTGCTAAATTTTAAGAATCTTCTTTAGTCTGCGAATATTCTTAACCCGGCCTGCTAAGCCAATCAAATTTCAGGAGTAGCTGAAGCTGCGTAATGTTCTCAGACTCAGATTTCCAGCATATGGACCAATTATATATATATATATATATATATATATATATATATATATATATATATATATATATATATATATATATATATATATATATATATATTTATATATGTAACACATGGGTGACAATGTCACTAGCAGTTATATTCAGTCAATATCAGTACTAAAAACATGCAAAAATGTGTTAAATAAACATTATGCATCCGAGAGCTAAGATTTTCACAAAGAACGTACAAATCCGTTAACTATGGATATTGCATTCCGGATGTTGGCCATGACCAAACTCAAAAAGGCATAAACTTTGTTTAACAAAATTTTTATTTTACTTTTACTATTTGTACTTGATGTACTATAACAATTAAGCAATACAAAGGCATAAATATATTTTAACCCTATATATTTTGTGAAGATAAGGTCAAGTCCAGTGTGGTATCCATATACAAATAGTAAGGACTAATCAATAAATTACAATAGATAAATTGCCAAACATGGGTTTCTCATGCAATTTCCACAACATATATAAGAATTTAAGAATTGTTAGGCCTGAATATATCTCTGTTTTGTTATTGTATATCAATTCAAGTAGTACAATAAGGGGGGAGGGGGAACACAGCTAACGCCGCTTTCAGATCTGAGGAAGAAATTCGTGTTACATAACAAAATACAATACTTTGCAAACAGATTAACAGACGGGCCAAAAACAATATGCCTAAGCCAGCAATCTCCATGATACAATATGATATAAAAAATAATCCTTAGAAAATGACTACCACTATTTACAATATGTAGTACTTTATTGTCACATAACAGAATTAAATATATCTATAATACTATACAAACATATATTAACATTTATGACAGATTACGTATTTTAAAGTAATATTTAACAACATATTAATTCAGACAGAGAGAGGGTTCAAAATAGAAATTTTCTCTCCGTGAAATTAAATAATTATACAGTATAGTAATTTATACTTTGGTATCTGAGAATTTCCTGAAGTTTTTATCTGGACACTGACGAAAGCAATGGTTCCAACTTGTCACCAAACAAACGAGTAAGCAGTGAGGAATAAAACGTTTTCCCGTGTAGTTTGCCATAAGCGAAAAGAAAGTACAATCATTCGTAATGACAATCAAAAGGTTACTCCGCCCCGCCAAATCATTTAAATTGGATTAAAGCTATCGTAATACAAATGCAACGTTTCAATTGTTTGTGTTAGCTGCAAAGCTGTACCGACTATAAAGGTCACGTTGGGAGTCCCCTTCGTTTGGAGAAAATACAGATGTTGGTAGTGTAGTACAATGCTTTGCTGCGTTTGCGTAATGATTCTGCGTCTCTACAGTATCGTACCAGTCAAACGATAAATTATTTCCACCGCTATTTCCTGTACTGGGTATTTGTTCGTATGTTGGATCGTTTTCGTGGAATCTTATTGGGACCAAGTTTCTGTTGTTCCCTGTTTCAGGACTTTTAGGATATGTTTTCAATGAATGAAAATAATTTTCCTGTGAAGATGATCCTACCATTTGTTTCAATTGAACTGGCAAATTGGTCCGGTTGTGAATAGATCGATGATGTACATTGTCTAGTGCGCTTACTTCGTGACGAGATGTACTCACTAGATCAACACCACGTGATACAGTATTTCCTGGTCTTTGTAATTCTGGTTGCCCAGGGTAACTTTCCGTAGGTTCTGATAACAGATGAAATATTTCAAAGATCGATTGACGTACATGTTATCTCAACTCAATAAATATTACAAAGTGATGTAATTCTAATGGCAATATGTGCAAATTTTGAGAATTTTCTTAAAAAACAATTCAAAATTAGATATACACGCTTCATACATAGACATTTTACTTAATATAGACACAGACGGGAAATTGGCGACTAAGCTTTACGACAAACGCGACGATTTCGGCTTTCCCATCGTAAATTTTTTACATTTGAGTAGTAATATTCCTCAGTCACCCGCATATGGAGTTTATATTTCACAAATGATCCGATATACAAGGGCGTGTACAACGTATGAAGATTTCATATACAGAGGTAAACTACTCAGTGACAAATTATTGACAGGGATATCGAAAACCGCGTTTAATGTCAACGTTCCGCAAATTTTACAGTCGATATAATAGTCTTGTTTGCGATTACACTGTTTCACTAAGTGAAATGTTGATTTGCCTTTTCGATGGCGGTTGTTGAGACGTCTGTTCCAATTGTGACGAGGATTCACTCCTCACGTATTTCATTGGACTTGACTGTGGACTCGCGGCGGGGGTGACCGGTCGATGCTTACTCCTCCATGGCACCTGATCCCACCTCTTGGTTTCCAGAGGTCCGTGTTTTTTCCATTTTTACCGGATTTGTATCTATGTCCTGGACATTCTATTGATTTATACTTTGGTATCTGAGAATTTTTTATATATACTCGATGAATACAAGAATGGAGTTAATGATATTTTCACACACAAAGGAAAAGCAAACCAACATAACATAAACAAACTTTACACCAGGAGTTGTGTTCTTGCACTCAAAAGGCGTCATCGCAGGTCATTGGAATAACATTTTAAAGCGGACAAACATTTATTACTCAATATGAATCATTTCAGTGAGTATGAATCATTTCAAAAGAAATTTAAGCCTTGCTTTAAAGACATTAAAATAGCCTTGTCATTACGCAATAAGTAATGTATCAGTACAACGTTATTGACCTCCCTTGAACTTCGTGCGCATATATATATATATATATATATATATATATATATATATATATATATATATATATATATATATATATATATATATATACATTCACACACACACACACACACACATATATATATATATATATATATATATATATATATATATATATATATATACATATATATATATATATATATATGACACAAATATCATGTCGAGCATGGGCGCCAGGCGATTGGTGCTGTAGAATTCGAACCCAGGCAGAGGCATGGTAAAATTAAAGGAATCGTGCTATTTTATGTATTTCTGCTTTATACACACACACACACACACACACACACACACACACACACATATATATATATATATATATATATATATATATATATATATATATATATATATATATATATATATATATATATATATATATATATATATATATACGATCTCCAATACCAAGATAAAACTGATTTCTATGTTGGCCTTTCATCAAAATCACTTACCTCTGGATGTTTTGCATTTATTCGTCCTGTCAATCAAAGAGAGCAAAAAATAAGTGTTCTGTCTGTGTATACTTTATAACATACAATATGATATTTTTACTGATTACAATAATATTTACAGCAATTCATAATAAAGGACGGATGTCAACAATCTATAACACACCGTGACGTGCTGAAAGAAAAGCGAGAGTGAGCAGTCTGTTCCAACATGCCCAGATTATGTTACACACTTTCTCTATTCTTTTTTAGGTTCCGTACCCCGCCATCTTACGCGAGCCTCAAACACAATGTGAGCCGCTTAGTGAGAGTGAGTGTATGATTTTGAATCAAACTAAACTGTTATGATAATTTTACATGCAAACTGAACATGCTTGCTCCTGAACTATGACCGTAGACCAGACTATTTATTGATTTGGGTAAGTCTAATTGTGACCACAGAGGTTGATGAGTTAAAATTTGTTGAAGATGACAGTAGTCAGATTAGTATTATCTGCCAGGGGTATATCTGTTCTGCCAATATATAAAATCACAGATACCAAGGTATCATGATACAATATACAAATCTGGTGAAAATTGGATTCACAAACGGACTTCTGAAAATCCAGAGGTTGGATCAGGTAACATGTAGGAGTAAGCATTGCCTTGTCAAGTGGTCAAACCGGCCGCGATTCCACATAATCAGATACCCAGTCCCCATTACACACACACAGACACAGACACACACACACTCTCTCTCTCTCTCTCTCTCTCTCTCTCTCTCTCTCTCTCTCTCTCTCTCTCTCTCTCTCTCTCAATACCGTACCTTTTGCATAGGTACAGGGAAGCACCAATAAACACAAAGATACAAACAGCAGAAAGAAGTCCCAGTATTGTGAAGAAATGCAGCGAGTTGATTCTTCCCAGCTCATTCTCTGTAAATATATGATAAACATACTTCAACTCCATGTCAAATGACACAAAAGCCTGCCTCATACATGATTTAGTTCCCATCGTAATTTGTTTTAAATAAATACTTTAACCACTGTAGCATCCGAAAAATTCGTGGAGTTAAAATTTCGTTGTTTTAAAAACAAAACAAATTCATTGACATTAATTTTCGATGAAATTAATAAACCTGTTTTACTATTACTTCTTATAATATATGTAAAATTCCTTTATGGCTAAATTTCGTTGATACAAAATTAAAGTCATGAAATTATTTGATTCTACAGTATATTTTCTGGCTTATTTTTAAGACTTTCTAATTTTTTAACGCAATAAAATGTCGATCTCATTTTCTTTAAAAAATACAAAAAAGTCGGTCTTAAATTCTTATGTGACATTATCCCCTATATATAGTGTTTTTAAGTTATGGACTCGAGTAGATAGACACTTTATTTTCTATACTTTTTATATTCGTAAATTTCAGAAACATAATACCATAAATATAGTTTTGCCAAAAATGGTCAAAACAATTGCTCAAAACCATTGTATTCATTAGTTGAACCCAGTTTAAAATAGACGTAGAGTTCCGAAACAGAAAGTGGTATCCATATAAAACATCTCAGATACCAGAGCAAAAATCTTTAGGATGTCCAGGATATAAATACAAATCTGGTAAAAATGGACATACACGAACCTCTGGAATCCAAGAAGTGGGTTCAGGTGTCATGGAGGAGTTTCAGGCGACGATATAAAAATATTATAAACATAATACCCAAAGATTAGTTTTTAAAAACTGGCCAAAACAAATGCTCGAGACGATCGTTACTGTCAATAAAACATCATTAGTTGAGCTCCAATTTAAGATAGACGTATAATTTTGAAAGTAGTGGTATCATACAAGGCCAAAACATAAACCGAAATACATACCCAAAACCGTCTGAAAGTAACCACTTTGGTGAAACATTTGAGAAAATCCAACTTTCTAAGAGGAGTTTAGTCGAAACGTGGGGGGAATAGACAACGACCAATGCTATTGAAGCGTATCTCATCTCTATACAAGTATAAGTAATTGAAAATATAAATACATCTATGTTAACATTTATAAAATCTCATATCTGATTTCAGTATACATTGTACCTAAAAATTGACGAATTTAGTTAATATCGTTCTTTTGCAACACAAAGATAGATCTAATCATTGGGTTGCTTAATTTTCTGAAGGTATAATTTCTCGTTGGTTTAAATATATGTTCATGTATAAAACAAATGTATGTACGTACCCAAGGTACAGTTGGTGCAAATACATCCTATACTAGGTGCACAAACTTGTCCATCTTGACATTCACATTTAAACTCGCAAAACTGTCCATAATATCCAATCGGACAGGATGCTGAGCAATTTTCCCCAAATGTTCCAGGAGGACATGCTAGAAATATTGTGACGAAAATGATGGTTAAGTAGAGCGAAACAATGTAGTAATTATGACACACTCTCACCAAATCATTAGCTAGCCCCAGAAATATTGAGATATATAGATACCCGGTACATGTATTCGGGAAGAATGGAAATTCCGCTACAATTCAATATTATAAACATAATACCAAAGTTATAATGCTCAAGAGAATTGTTTTTGTCAATTAGACTTCATCAGTTGAGCTCCAATTTAAAATAGATTTTCTAAAGGTAGAGTGGTGAAATACGAGATCAAATAATAAATCTGAATGCATGGCTTAATCCCTCTAAGAGTAACCATTGTAAAAAGATGACTATCTTGGCTTTTGATTTATTTTAGAATTTAAATGTCGTTATCAGTGCCAACCGAAATGACAGGTACTAGGTTTACAATCTGGTGTAAAATTGACAAAACATGTATATAATTATTTCATTGAGACATAGCAAATTATGTATAGAATGTTTGACATTATTTTGAAAATAAAAGTTTCTTTTAGAAAAATGTCTGTTAAAATTTGTTGGTAATATTTTCTTAAACCTCGTGGCAAGGATATGAAAATCCTATCCTTGTGAAAACCCTCTGATAAGGCTATCACATTCTTATCACCCTGGTGCAAACCCATGTAAGGGTGAATTTAACATCTGGAGGTGGTTTCAATGCATTACATATAGTCCAAAGCATGCAAAAATGGCAGCAAAAAATGCAGCAGTAATGAAACAAGTGAATATCTTTCTGTGACATACATCGTTTTATTAATAAAGTTTTGAAACTATTCTTTGGTAAAGATAAGAACATGCTTACGATAAAGTTGAACAAAATATACACAAGACCTAATTTACGCAAGAAAACACAGCAATGAAAATGCATACCTGGCATTTATTGCATAACTTTTGACCTAACAATATTACTTTCAAATCATGTTTAACCCAGAAACCGCAACAAAAACCATTTTCCATCAATAAATTCACCCTAAGATTCTGCTATTCTCAAGGCATGAGAAATATTTTATTGAAAATAGAGGATGAATTTTATATATATATACTAGTATATATATATATATATATATATATATATATATATATATATATATATATATATATATATATATATATATATATATATATATATATATACATACCCACTACACCACTTAAACGCTTTTAACCCTACAGAACTAAATAGACTGGTTTTAGATACTAGAAGTAACATACCACTCAAATATTCAGGGTGAAAGAGTTCAAATATAACGAATGTATTTTACGTTACTTCTTCAAACAATAATTCTCTTTCAAACTTGCTCAACTGTTTCACAAAACGTTAATAAATTGTACTTTCTTGTAAAATATTTGTTTAATGTTATAAAAATGAGACTTATTTCTGTAGTGAATTAGAATTAAAATCTACACTTACGTATACATGTTCCGTCATTACTTTTCACATAGTTGTAACAGCATTCTCTGTCCCTGTAACGTATGCCCTGACATCAATTATATATCAATTATATATATATATATATATATATATATATATATATATATATATATATATATATATATATATATATATATATATATATACAGCAAAACCTGCTATAGGGGCCACCTCTATATAAGGATTACCTGTTTATTCAAGTCCCTTGAATGCATACTTCAACTTAATTAAACCTGTGTATAAGGGTCACCTGGACATTACGGTCAATATTTTCTGGTATATATATATATAACTTACAGAGTCTTTGTTTCATCTAACATGAGGTATACCCCATGTTTAGTCAAACAAAGACTTGTGATTTGACATTTTAAAAAAATGATGTATCATAAATACATGTATACAACAATGGCCAATACTCAATTTGGTGGATTCGATACATAGCAAGTTCGATCCATCGCTCCCAAAACAATAAACAAATTACAGTAAAGGGTGGATTCAACACAGCACATGTTCGAACCAAAAAGATAAACGACGGTGGATTCGTGTTTACATCAGTTCGAACTAGAATCACAACTGGAAACAGTATCTGATAGAATTTACAAGATCGGACCTATAGGATTACAATACAAAAACGAACCTACTGTGGAGGATTCGAGTTATAAATAATTTCAACTCGAACCACCTCGCGAAAAGGTATTAGGTCGAATTTATTTCAGTGAAGTCTGAAAGACTGAAATCAGTGTATCCAAAATTTTTCTTTACGTTTTCGTTCCGCACACTCCAATAATTAGGATTGTGATCAATAACCACGACTGTCATGTCCTCCCATTTATGACTTTCAAGGTTGAAATGGTCACCAACAGGTTCCTTGATTTGTTTTAGTTTTAATGGTGGACTGGTGGTTATTAATGCGCCTTCGGAGGTCTCCAGTTTCACCAACATATTGTTACTGACAAACTTTGCATGTGAAGAGATAGACGCAATTGTTAGTGTTACATGACGTGCTTTGTAAAATCTTATAGCTGCGTCCTGTGGTAGTGCTTCTGATGTTATTGGTATCGTTGCTGTGTTGGCAAAGCAAGCATCTGTTATCTAGACAAGTTTTGAAGCTGGCCAAAGGCAGAGGGTTGTCTAGTCCGGTTCTAACTACCATGTCCTTAAGATTTCTAGGCCGTCTAAAGGACACCAATGGTGGTTCTTTAAAGAGGATTGCCATTCTGTCATTTTTGTGGAGAGTTGGCAAATTCTTCCGTAGAATGTTATTAAGGTCCTTTAAGACGGGGGTGGTAAGTGGTCACAATGGGAACTCAGCTGCTTTCCATTTTAGACTTGATTGCAAGAGAGTGTTTCTGTCTTTATTGGAAATCTCATCAATAGCAGTTTGCACAGTCCTAGCCTTGTAGCCTCTGTTACAAAGGTTGGTTTTTAGGAGTTGACTCTGTTCCCGAAGGTAGCTGTAGATGAACAAATTCGATGAATTCGGGTAGCTAAACATTTCGGTACTCCTTTAAACGTGTGAGGTGGATGACAGATGGATGGCATTAAGTGCAGATGAGAATCTGTGGGTTTGGTGTGGATTCTAAACTCAATATTTCCACTAACTAGAGTGGATGTGGTATCCAAAAATATGTTTTTGGTTTCTGAAATATCCACTATAAATTTTATGGAATGGTGGAACGAGTTCGTAAATTCGACAAAACTGTCGAGACTATCTCGGCCCCCAGCCCATTTCATCTCGATATCATCAATAAAACGTAACCAGCTAAGGGGCCTAAAAGGCGACTGGTCTAACATATTACGTTAATATATCCCCATGAAAACATTGGCATAAGATGGAGCCATTTTAGTACCCATTGCAGGGCAACTAATTTGCAGGTAGTGTTCTCCATTGAACATGAAGTTGTTGAATTTTAAAACATACCCCAGAAGCTTCACTAGGGATTCGGTAGGAGAGTATCTACTGGAAGGTTAGATAACGGAATTTTATTCAAATAATCCGTGGTGTCCTTCAGATAAGATGGCAAACTTTCTACATATGATGTAAATCAAGGAATTCCGATATTCTCCGTCGGATGTCCAATGGCACTGACATGTGGGTGGCCAGGCATGTCCCTCTTATGGATTTTAGGAAACAGATAGAATTGTCCAGGTCTACAGTTGGAAGGGAGAAGTGTGTGGTAGACGTTGTCACTTATTTCTTGATTTTCGTACATTTCTGTAAGTTAAATCACCGAAACTCGACATGCCTGGCCGCCCAATTGTGGACATCCCACGGAGAATATATCGGAATTCCTTGATTTATATCTCCGTCCGTGTGTTTTGTTCGTTTTCATGCTATTTTAATCGTTTTGTCCTGATGAAGGGACAGGTCGTCCCGAAAATTTGACTCTCATTTTGGCCGTGTCGTTAGTCATTTTAGTGCTTTATATATTTGACTTGTATCTATCGTTTAGATCCAACACCCTAGGGTAAAATGTGTTGTTGGCTTTAGTGCTTTGTATATATATATATATATATATATATATATATATATATATATATATATATATATATATATATATATTTAAAATAGTATTCCAAATATTATATTTTGAAAATAGGTGTAATATTTTTGAAAGGTGTAATAATTCAGCCGCTACTTATGAATATTATTATGTAAATGAGAAATATTTTCTTGTGTCAAGTTGTATATTTCGTTTTTACACCCACCAGGTAAATTCAAAATTTACATGACACGTACATGTAATTTATAGTGAATATCAATTATAAAGACATTTATAAACATATTTACCCTGAACTACAATCATGTATCCTTGTATTTTTCTTATCATTTGCAGTGGCCCAGTTCGAATCACAGATGGAGATATGTGCCACATTAACGAAAACTGCCACAAAGAAGATCGTAGTTTGTAATTTCAAGACTATGAACATGGTGACATATTTATGACAAGGAGTCCTGAAGTGATGCTTTTTCTTTTCAAATAGATTACTCTGTCCGGAAAGCCGGAAAATAAAGTAACAATGTTTGCGCATGCACACTCCCATAGCAGCATCAATGTGCACGTGAAGCAAAACTTTTAACCTTTTTATCGGTTACTTTACTTCCTGTATAAGTTAATAGGTCAACATATCACCTGTTGCATTATACCACTACACTTCTCCGTATTGTGGACTGTTGAGGACGTGAGATATCATTGTGCTTATAAAACAAAGTTCAATAAGCAACTTTATGTACAATAAACATTAAAATGAAATGAATTTTCCATAATCATTTCACGTAAAAACAAGTCAATAGACTAATGAAACACACACACACACACACACGCACACACACACTGATATCCAGTATATGTATAAATTAATATAATTGTTAAAATTAGTAAAATTCAATATTTACATGAAACGTACATGTATTTTATAGTGAATATCAAATATAAAGACAATCATCAACATATTTACCCTGAACTACGATCACATATCTTGTATGTTTCTTATCATTTGCAGTGGCCCAGTCCGAATCAATGAAGATCGTAGTTTTTAATTTCAACACTATGAATATGGTAATATATTTATCACAACGAGGTTTCGCGTCGGGATTGGACGTTGCGTTGTCGTACGTGACGTATTGTGACGTTGATGTTGTCGTTTGATCCGTATCCGCTCTTGCGTTGTTAACGGACGGGGTGAGGGAATGTTGGCGAGAAGAAGAATCAGAGTCGATGTGTGTGGCGCTGTGGGTCGCAAATAGATGCCGTAATCCCTGTGGTTCACCAAAGTACAACTCCAGGAAGAACACTGTATAAGTTATTCCGTTTTTATTGTGAAGCCGCAACGATTAGAACAGTAAATCACAAATATATAACAATAAAAAGTAAATAGTCGAATATTGAATAATAATGTTGGATGTATGACCAGTAGTATACGTGGTCTCCAAAAACAAAGTCGTGTGTCTGTGTTATCTCTGATTTCCAAAAGATTTTACAAAGTATTTATGAGAATTTTGGACAATAGTTTGTAAAATCTAGATTTAGTATAAGTTTGACAGGTGTTGAGTCAATTACTAAACAATACGTGTGTGCATGTACATAAACATAATAGAAAAATTAGATTTCCGAATGCTAACAGTGAATGTAAATAGAGGATTTTTGAACAAATCCAGTATATAATTATTGAGGTGTCAGAAAGTCTTACGGTGGGACAATTGAATCTGTAAATTGACAATTATAATATGTCATTAAAAAGTAAACATACATTTAGAAACACAATTTTGTTTTCAAAAGTTCAGAAATGATCAAAATAAAAATATCTGAATTTAGTTTGGTGACATGTTTATGACAATAGTCGAATATTGAATAATAATGTTGGATGTATGACCAGGTGTTGATTTCCGAACAATTTACAAAAGTATTTATGAGAAACAATAGTTTGTAAATAATAGATTTAGTATAAGTTTGACAGGTGTTGAGTCAATTACTAAACAATACGAAATTAAATCTTAACCAGATGTGCATGTACATAAACATAATAGAAAAATTAGATAAGTACATGAATGCTTTAACAGTGATAAAAATGAATATGTAAATAGAGGATTAACATGTGAAGTAAATCCATTTCCTGTATCATAATTATTGTCCAGGTGTCAGAAAGTCTAAGCACATACGGTGGGAAAACATAAACAATTGAATCTGTAAATTGACAATTATAATATGTCAGTAAATTAAAAAGTAAACATACATATGAAAATAGAAACACAATTTTGTTTTCAAAAGTTCAGAAATGATCAAAATAAAAATATCTGAATTTAGTTTGGTGACATGTTTATGACAATGAGTCCTGAAGTGATGCTTTTTCTTTTCAAATAGATTACTCTGTCCGGAAAGCCGGAAAATAAAGTAACCAGAAAAATTGATGTACTTATAGCATAGGCATGTGCAAAAGATATATGTATATAAAACAATGTTTGCGCATGCACACTCCCATAGCAGCATCAATGTGCACGTGAAGCAAAACTTTTAATCCTTTTATCGGTTAATTTACTTCCTGTATAAGTTAATAGGTCAACATAACACCTGTTGCATTATACCACTACTCTTCTCCGTATTGTAGACTATTGAGGAAGTGAAAAATCATTGTGTATTGTAGACTATTGCGGAAGTGAAAAATCATTGTGCTCATAAATCAAAAACCAATAAGCAACTTTATGTACAAATAAACATTAAAATGAAATGAATTTTTTCATAATTACTTCACGTAAAAACAAGTCAATAGACTAATGAAATACACACACACACACACACACACACACACACACACACAGTATATCCACATACATATATATATATATATATATATATATATATATATATATATATATATATATATATATATATATATATATATATATATATATATAATTCATAAGATTAGTAAAAAGGGATTTTAGTAAATAAGGAAAAAATGTAATTTGTCAAAAAAGTATAAATAACATGTCCAAACGTGCAAAATTATGCAAATAATTTTTATTATTACTAATATATATATATATATATATATATATATATATATATATATATATATATATATATATATATATATATATCAGATACCAATATATAAATCAATAGAAAGTCTAGGACAAAGATACAAATCCGGTAAAAATGGACAAACACGGACCTCTGGAAACCAAGAGGTGGGATCAGGTGCCATGGAGGAGTAAGCATCGTCTGTCGACCGGTCGCACCCGCCGTGAGTCCACAGTCAAATCCACTGAAATACGTGAGAAGTGTATCTTCTTCACAATTGGTACAGACGTCTCAAAAACCGCCAACGAAAAGGCAACTCAACATTTCACTTAGTGAAACAGAGTAATCGCAAACAAGACTATTATACCGACCGTAAAATTTGCGGAACGTTGACATTAAACGCGGTTTTCGATATCCCCGTGTCAATAATTTGTCAGTGAGTAATTTACCTCTGTATATGAAATCTTCATATGTTGTACACGCCCTGCCATATCGGATCATTTGTGAAATAAAAACTCTATATGCGGGTGACTGAGGGGTATTACTACTTAAATGTGGAAAATTTACGATGGGAAAGCCGAAATTGTCGCGTTTGTCGTATAGATTAGTTGTTAATTTCCCGTCTGTGTTTATATTAAGTAAAATGTATAAGTATGAAGCGTGTGTGTTTGAATCTGTTGTATCTTTAATTTCTAGTTCGCGGGGATATATCGCATTGACATATGTATGAAAATTGTCATTATCAATTGACAAAACGTCGTCGATATATCTAAATGTCAAATTAAAGGACATCGCTAACTTTTTCTTCTTTTGATTAAGCAGTTTCTAAATGAAGTCTGCTTCGTATGAATAAAGGAACAGGTCGGCCAATAAAGATCACAATTGGTTCCAATAGGAATGCCGACAGTTTGTTGAAAGACCACGTCTCCGAACAAAATTTACAACATGACAAAACCTCAATCATTTATTTATGACTTTCTTTTGCACTAAAAGTAATAATTTCATGGCAGATATATCAAAAGATAAGTATCGGTGCATTTAACAGATTGGACAAACATCTGCAGATCCAGAGGCGGAATCATGTCATGGACATGATGGAGGCGTAAGCATCTCCTGTTGACCGGCCACATCCTCCGTGAGTCCACAGTCAAATTAAATAAGTGAGGAACAAATCTGTGTCACAATTGGGACAGACGTCTCAACAACCGCTTCCAAACAGTTACTTCAACATTTCATATGGTGAAACATAATAATTTCCCGATTCCCGATTTCTCTGTGACAGCAACTTATCGCTTAGTAGTTTGTATATGAAATATTTATATGTTGAACACGTCCTGTCATATCCGATCATTTGTAAAATATAAACGCCGTACCCAGGCGATAGCGGGATATTACTACTTGGAAATGTGAAAAATTGACGAGTGGGAAGACGAAATCGTTGCGTTTGTCGTATAGCCTGGTTGTTTAGGAGAAGAAGGGTACCCTTGGGTATACAAAAAATGATCAAATATTTCTTAATGTTTGCATACTTATTCATTATGAATATATGAATAACATGACACATTTGTGGGTATCTAAGGGATATTTACATATGGAAAATGTATGCCCCTTTCCCCATTATTTTTAACCAACGGTCCTATTAATTATAAAAAAAAACAATATTTTATTTATATACATAACTTCTAGCTAACATAGTAAAATTTTATATACCACTATGGCATCAATGATTTTTTTATTTTTTTTTTTATTTTTTTTTTTTTAAATTTCTTTTCTTTTATTAGTGTTGGTGGATAAAGAAGTCGAAAGAATGAAAGTTGTGAGCCGAAATACCAATTTGTTTTCACACTTAAATCCTAAATTCGGTCACTATAGAAAATTTTGCCATCGTTTTTTCTGTAAATGATCAATTCAGAATGGTTAACAATTACATGTATTTAGATTCAATAAAACAAGTTGTGGGTATATAGTGAAAAAATAACACTCTGAAGTATTTTGAAATTTAATATTTTAAACAAAAAAATCCTTTAAAAGAAGACTCTACCACCAGTAGACTTTGAGTGTCACTGCAACTGATCAAAATGAACTTTTCCTGTAAGTTTCACAAAAGTATCATATACAATAACAAAGTGATGATAATTCATGTGAAATTGTGATTGAACCCAGAGAAACAGACGGAGGGACAGAAGATGCAAGACAATGTGAAGCTGTGTTTCATAGATGACACATATTTTATTCACAAAGATTAAGTTAATTTACTTCTTGATGTAAATTTACCATTCAATTTATGTCTTCTGTAGGCAAATTTGCGTTGTCTGTCATCTTTGTATACAGTTTAGATTACTGTATTGACATTCTGGTCACGTGACCAGGTGTGATTTCTCCCCTTATTTCCCCCTCTGTGTCTTTTGTAAACAAAATGTCCAAACAGGAAGCGTATGTGCTTGATTCTGTTTTGTCTTGAATATCTAGTTCGTTGGGGTGTATTGCATTGACATACGTATGAAATTTGTCATTATCATTTAACAAAACGTCATAGATATACTTAAATGTTAAATTTTAAAAAGCTACCGCTAGTTTTCTCTTCTTTTCTCTTCTTCTCAGAAGCGTCTGAATGAATTCTGCTTCATATGAATAAAGGAACGGGTCAACAATAAATGGGCACAATTATTCCCCATGGAAATGTCGACTGTGTGCTGAAAAACCTGGTCTCCAAACATTACAAATATATTGTCCATTAGGAATTCCAGCATCTTTTTGTTTCAACTTTGGTGTATTTATGTGTTGCATCAAAGTGATTTTGTACGAAATAAGTATTATGATAACCAACGACAAGGTATAAAAATTTTCTAGTTCCCCCTTTATTGAAAAGTGAAGCGTTGTGTTCGATGCCGGTTTTTGAGACGTCTGTACCAATTATGACGAGGATTTGTTCCTCGTGTATTTCATTTTAATTGACTGTGGACTCACGGCGGGTGTGACCGGTCGACAAGGGATGCTTACTCCTCCATGCCACCTGACCCCACCTCTTGATTTCAAGAGGTCCGTGTTTGTCCATTTTTTACCAGATTTATACCTATATCCTGGACACCGTAATGATTTATACCTTGGTATCTGAAACATTTTATATTGCCGATAATGTCAAAAAGTCTTTCTTTTAATTGAGCATGCGGAATGGTTGTGCAAAGAGCAGAGAAGTCGTATGTTTTTTTACTATAAAATTCGGGAAAGAATGGTGTGTCTTTAAATTTTCTAAAAACTGTTTAGAATATTTAAGAATCATCATCTGATTTACAGCGATTCTGGAATAAGCAACTGTTTATGGATCCAGTTGTTCATCTACTGTTTAAATTTTAAGCCTCGGTTAAATATCATAACCAAGGATTAAAATTAATCTTTGGTTAAATTTTGTTGCTCAATAATTGGTTAAATTCAACTATGGTTAAACCATTGGTAAAATACGGGAAATTAAGCCAAACTTTCAGGCTCGATTACTATTTAAACCAATTAAGGGTTATTATTTCAAACTGGCTGAAGATTGGCACTGTTATCAAGATTTCAATCCTAGGCTATATAACCCTTGGTTTTCAAATTTAACCAACGGTTATATTTAACCGTTGGTTAAATTTAACCAAAATATGAACAAATGGGTCCGGAACGGCTGTCAATACATTGATAATGAGTAAAGATAGAGGTTAGGTGAAACGTTTGCTGGACTCTGCTGCCTACCTTGTTTTAATGGATTTTGTGAAGTTTAGGTATCCAATATAAATATGGTAGCTCAAAATCAGTATTGGTAGAAGGTACATGTATATAAAATATTATAAACATAATACCAAAGTTATAATGCTCAAGACGATCGTTTCTGTCAGTTAGACTTCATCAGTTGAGCTTCAATTTAAATGCAAATGTATTTTCTAAAGAGAAAGTTGTATCATGTAAAATTGAAGAAGTACCAATCAATAATCAAAAACTCAAGTCCATTATAACACGACGAATTTGATGTGCAAATGGTCTCAACATGAAGAACAATTACGAATCCCAAACGGGATAAGACAAGGTGTCCGGAAGGAGTCAGCGTCTTCTGCTGACATGCCACACCCGTCGCAAATGTTCCATGGAAACCTTTCTAGTTCGACGAACGGGTCGAATTCGGTAAAATGGTCCAGTTTGGTGATGAGGTCAAGTTCGGTGAAAAGCATGATTGGTGAAACGGAGTCACTGTCTGTGGCCGTGATCCAGAATACTATCTTATATCTCTGAGAGGGAACATCATAATGTTTAACAAGATCCCCGTATCGATCAGAAAACTTCTTAAACGACAACTCCAAGCGTTCAACAACGTAAACTTGTGTAAATAGTTTATTGGCTAGTCGTTTAGCTCTCAGAATAAAACATTCATAACATGCCCTGGCATAACGTATAAGTTGTGAAATGAAAACGCCATAGGCAGGAGAAGGTGGAATATTGCTACTTAGAGACGTGAAGTTTGTGATATAGAAATTGAAATCGTCTCGTTTGTCATAGAGGGATGTGTTAAGTTGACCGTCTTTTCCAATCGACAGGAGTAAATCTAGGTAAGAAGCAGATGTGTTGCTCACTGTCGTCTTATTGATCTCTAGCTCAACAGGATATATCTGGCCGAGGTAATTCTGAAATTCTGAATTATTTATGGACAGAACATCGTCGATATACCTATAAGTAAAATTGAACCGAGAAGCTAACCGTTTGTTTCCTTTGGAGAGCAGAGACTGTATAAATTCCGCTTGATATGAATACAAAAATATGTCAGCCAAGAGAGGTGCACAATTGGTACCCATTGGAATGCCGACAATCTGTTGGAAAACTTTTCCCGCAAAAACCACGAAGATATTGTCTACTAGAAACCGCAGCATCTTGATAATATCGTCTTCAGTGTACTTGTTATTGGAATCAGAGTGTTCCTTGACAAAATAAGGTTCTTCATGACCTAACACCAAATATTTATATCTGCGATTTCCATTTTTGTATACAAAAGAGTTTTGTATAATAGATGTTAATCTGTTTTTGAGTTTTTGATGAGGGATTGTTGTGTAAAGGGTCGAAAAATCAAAAGACTTGATGGTTGTGATATGTTTGAAATTTGGAGATTTTAAATGTTCCAACAATTCATTTGAATTCTTTAGGATCCACATCTGATTGACTCCGCTTTTTGAGTAGGCCGTTATACAGTACTTCTGAATACCTTGTTTAATATGTGTTAGAAGTTTGGTAAGCAAAATAGATAAAGGCTTGGTGGAACACTTAGATGACCCCGCAATGAAGCGGTGTTTATAGGGATTTCTGTGCATCTTCGGAATCCAATAAATATATGCAATTCAAGCTCCGTGTCACTTGTGGGTATTCCAAACGAAGCGAGAACGGATTTATACAAGGTCAAATAATAAATATATGACCGTTGATAAAAAAAACATGGGGAAAGGGGCATAACTTTTGCATATGTAAATATTGTAGATACTCACAAATGTGTCATATTATTCATACATTCATAATGAATAAATATGCAAACATTAAGAAATATTGATCATTTTGTATACCCAAGGGTACCCTTCTTCTCCTAAACAACCAGGTTATACGACAAACGCAACGATTTCGTCTTCCCAATCGTCCATTTTCCACATTTCCAAGTAGTAATATCCCGCTATGGCCTGGGTACGGCGTTTATATCTTACAAATGTCTTACAAAAGAGCGTAATACTAAATGTAAGACCACTAATATCCACACTTTTCACATTGTTATTTTACAGGGTATAGGTTTCTGAAATGCAGCACCATTACTGTTGGAGCGTTAAGGAATTTCAAAGCAAAAATAAAAATCGTTGAAAATGGGAAACATCAAGTAGACCTAATTCGTCATTTCATTTTAATTTGTGTAACAAAGAGATGGATGCATGGCAGATAATTTAAATGATATGTATTGGTACACTAATAAATCATTTTTAATCAGATTTGGTGGGGTTATTTAGGCGGATATGTGTTAATAATGGCATTTAAAATTTGAATATCAGAAATCAGGTATTCATCACATTCTTCAACGACAGATAAATTTATACTTTTTATAACATATGTTGGTTTAAAATGTATTTAACCACTTGCATGAATAGTAAATTGACAAATCGCTGTATTTTAAATTAAACAATAAAAAACGAACATTAATAAAACAAGGTACAGAACTAACAAAATATAATAACAAACTACTTTGGTTAATTTAGAAAGATTTTTAGGGAAATTAACAACCAAGCATCATGCTTAGCTGAACATATTATAAACAGGCAAACTACTTACTTTTAAGTTGTTGTCAAAAGGATAATTCAGGAATCGAGTTTAATGTCAACATCTCGTAAATTTTACGGTCGGTATAATGACCTTGTTTGATTTGATTTGATTTGATTTGATTTTTTGTTTTACGCCATACTCAACAATCTTTCAGTCATATGATGGCGTCCAGTTTTTATTGGTGGGGAGAAACCCCGGTTACCCGGGGCGGGTAAAGACCACCGACCTTCCGCAAGTAAACTGGCAAACTTTCCCACATAATTCGAAACGACCCTAGCGGGATTCGAACCAGAGGTGAGAGGCCTTGTGATTTAAAGCGCAATGCTCTAACCACTCGGCCACGGAGGCCCCACCTTGTTTGTAATGACTGTATTTCACTGGGTGAAATGTTGAATTGCTTGTTCGATCGTCCATGTAGTTAATGAATTGTCTGTACCGATTATGTTGACATTGTCGGAAACCCCGAGAACATGTTGTTACATTGCTCATTGGTTTTATGTTCCATTGCCCTTATTAAGAATTTGGATTAGGCCATTCCAAGTTTTTTTTTTCTCTGTTTAGCGTTTGCTGATACATAGCTTTTGAGATCATAAAACAGAAAAGAAAACACACAAATATCTCGGGGAAAATAATTGAAACATAGACCTAAAATGAATAGTTGAACATGAATATTTATTTTCATCAGTATTAAAACTGACATTTCATAGGTTATTAATTAGTACAGTGTGTGCCAAAGATATGGGTTTTTTTGGTCTGATTGTGTTTTCCTTTTGTTTCCACATTAGGAAAATCGTATACAGTGAAACTTGTATGTAAAGACCCCTTAGGGACACAACAAAACCAGTCTTTTTAGGGAGGTGGTCTTTATATAGAGTTGATTTGTGCACAAATGGTACTATTGGGGGGTAGCAAAAAACGGTCTTTGTGACAAGGTGGTCTTTATACACAGGTGGTCACTAAAGCAGGTTTTACTGTATGTGAATTAAATTGCATTTGATCTCTTGAAATTGTCTTGCGTTTTTTTGACTTCGTTTTGTGATTTTTTTTTCTGATAAATTTTAGACTAAACATAAAAAAAACCTGGAATGAGAGCCAAACGACTCACCAGTAAACTACTTACACATGTACGTTGTTGAACGCCTGAAATCGTCACTAAGGAAGTTTTATGGTCGATACGGAATCTTGTTAAACAATATGAAGTCCCCCTCTCAGGAATGCTGGACAGTATTCTGGAGCATGACCATATACAGTGGCTCCCTTTCGCCCAGGATATCTAAAACTAACTGATGACATTTTCACCGAACTTAATCTTTTCACCAAACTCCAGAGGTTTCCACGGAACATTTGCAACGGATGTGACATGCTGGCAGAAGACGCTGACTCCTTCCGGACAGCTGATCCTATCCTGTTGGGTTTGGCAATTGTTCTTCACGTTCAGATCATTTGTATATATATTATAAACATAATACCAAAGTTATAATACTCAAGACGATCGTTTCTGTCAATTAGACTTCATCAGTTCGGCTCCAGTTTAAAATATATTTTTATTTCCTAACGAGAAAGTGGTATGATACAAGGCCAAATAATGAATCTAAATGTATAACCTAAATCCGTCGAAGTGTAATCATTGTAAAAGGATGACTATCTTAGTTTATCTGATTTGTCTTGTTCTAATGGACTTTGAGTTTTTGATTCTTCATTTTTACTTTGGAAGTAATTGGTGTTAAGGTCTGGTCCATGCACCATTTGTACAGCAAATTAGATGCCATCAGATACGGAGGTCAAAATTTTGCTTCGTAAGTATTCAGAGGTTATTTTGTCAGAGAAACGTTTTGAGAATGGTGGTCAATGCTGAGGATTAAAGGTCCCGAGAGCGTTAACTCTGTAACGTCTTATGACTTTTTAGACTAGGCGTGATGTTCTTCGTCACTTGTGGTAAAATTTAATGCTTATTTTTGGGGTACTTATTTATTCTTTTTTTTTCTTTTTTTTTTGTCATGGTATCAGTATCAAACTCTAACTAAACTCTTACTAATGCAGATGTAGTTTGGGATGCACTAGACTCCAGGATTGTATGCTTTTAGTTATACCTGTTGTACATGGGTCTCCGTCGCATCGCATGCGTTTAGTAATACTTGTATATGGGCCTCCGCCGCCTAGTCATTAGAGCATCGCTGTGTTTGGTAATACTTGTTGTATATGGGCCTCTGTCGCCTAGTGACTAGAGCATTGCTGTGTTTAGTAATACTTGTTGTATATGGGCCTCCGCCGCCTAGTTATTAGAGCATTGCTGTGTTTAGTAATACTTGTTGTATATGGGCCTCCGTCGCCTAGTGACTAGAGCATTGCTGTGTTTAGTAATACTTGTTGTATATGGGCCTCCGTCGCCTAGTGACTAGAGCATTGCTGTGTTTAGTAATACTTGTTGTATATGGGCCTCCGTCGCCTAGTTAGTAATACTTGTTGTATATGGGCCTCCGTCGCCTAGTGACTAGAGCATTGCTGTGTTTAGTAATACTTGTTGTATATGGGCCTCCGTCGCCTAGTGACTAGAGCATTGCTGTGTTTAGTAATACTTGTTGTATATGGGCCTCCGTCGCCTAGTTAGTAATACTTGTTGTATATGGGCCTCCGTCGCCTAGTGACTAGAGCATTGCTGTGTTTAGTAATACTTGTTGTATATGGGCCTCCGCCGCCTAGTTATTAGAGCATTGCTGTGTTTAGTAATACTTGTTGTATATGGGCCTCCGTCGCCTAGTTAGTAATACTTGTTGTATATGGGCCTCCGTCGCCTAGTTAGTAATACTTGTTGTATATGGGCCTCCGTCGCCTAGTGATCAGAGCATCGCTGTGTTTAGTAATACTTGTTGTAT
Organism: Atrina japonica; assembly: GCA_030159075.1. NCBI lineage: Eukaryota > Metazoa > Mollusca > Bivalvia > Pterioida > Pinnidae > Atrina > Atrina japonica. The sequence continues at coordinate 1,852,954 of BROG01000058.1, forward strand.
ATGGGCCTCCGTCGCCTAGTGACTAGAGCATCTCTGTGTTTAGTAATACTTGTTGTATATGGGCCTCCGTCGCCTAGTGACTAGAGCATTGCTGTGTTTAGTAATACTTGTTGTATATGGGCCTCCGTCGCCTAGTGACTAGAGCATTGCTGTGTTTAGTAATACTTGTTGTATATGGGCCTCCGTCGCCTAGTGATCAGAGCATCGCTGTGTTTAGTAATACTTGTTGTATATGGGGCCTCCGTCGCCTAGTGACTACAGCATCGCTGTGTTTAGTAATACTTATTGTATATGGGCCTCCGTCGCCTAGTGACTACAGCATCGCTGTGTTTAGTCATACTTGTTGTATATGGGTCTCCGTCACCTAGTTATTAGAGCATCGCTGTGTTTAGTAATACTTGTTGTATATGGGCCTCCGTCGCCTAGTGACTACAGCATCGCTGTGTTTAGTCATACTTGTTGTATATGGGCCTCCGTTGCCTAGTAACTAGAGCATCGCTGTGTTTTATACATTATTTAAACATGCGCTATATTGACAAAAAGACTTAATTTTGACGACATATTTACATAAATTATGTCAACATAACCTCATATTTTTCTCAACATGTTGATATGGATTATATCGACATAATGTGACCAAATTATATCAACATGTCGACAAAAAGTGTTTTTTATGACACAATGTTTTGCGCAGTAAAACAGTCACATTATATCTAAAAGTTTCGAGAATCATCACATTATGTCGACATGATGACATTCTGTAGTGATGTTAGCACTTACTTCGTTTATTTATTGTGCAAAAGACAGTTTTACAAAGTTATTTAAATGCATGAAAAAATTAATATTTATTTTATATTATCATCAATTCTGGAATCCAGAAAAAAGGCTTCTCAGAATTTTTAAATTAGGCCTATCGAAATTTTCAATACCTCCCTCCCCTCCCCTTCAGCTAACTTGAAATCCTGGATCCAAACAGATTTAGTCATTTTAATTATTTTATTTTTTACCAAAATTTAAAGTTAATCTTTGGTCCATTTTTGCGGGAGGGAAAGTTGGACCCTGGCCCATTCTTCCTGGGGGGACTCTGTGCGGGGGAAGTCTATGCTACGATACCGAGGGAGTTAATAAGTTTGGAAACATGTTCCCAATCCGTCTGCTATACAATTTACAAATAAATATACATGTATATATGTGTAAACTAAACTAACAACTGCCAGCCACTATAAAACTTTAAAATTGGCGTAAAACACCATTCAAAATTCTCAGCATGTATTAATATGAAAATTTATTTGTAAACCAAATTTGCATTGGATTAAAATGGATACCAGTTTCCCTTGTGTTATTATCAGTTAAAGATATTAAAATTTAATCATCGATGATATCCAATTCTGTACACAGAATAAACGCAACATTTTCACGTGCACGGCATATCCCCCCCCCCCCCCCCTTAAAAAATAAATTCTGGTAAGCATACCCAGCTTGATCTTGGGGAAAATGATGATTTTGTGTCTGGAAGCTAGAGAATACCTCATCGGACTTTCGAATTAATCAATCAACTAATTTTTTTAATGATAAAGAGGGCATAATTCAATGTCTGGAAGCAAAGTAACTTTTTCTTTTAAGAAAGGTAATAAATAATGTTATTTTCTAGCAGATTACTAGGCGTATTTTCGCATCTGGGTGCAGAAAAATCCTTCTACAAGCTTCCGCATTTAAAGAAATATTTTTTTTTATATTATTTAATGCATAATACGCAACCCTCTAATGAAACATTGTCTCACAATTAATCCACCACTTAAAATTACGTGAAGTAACCAGTGAGAGCGTGCCCCTTAAGTTGATAAAATAATTAATTTTTCTATAAGATTAAAAACAAATTTCCCAAAATTCCGATCGGCAAATACATGCTCAAGCTTTGAAACCTCAGTCTGCTTTTGATGATGTATGCATTGCATCACAAAAAGGTATAATGTTATCATCCTTAAAACACCAATTAACCTTTATATTTTTTTATAGATCCACCACTGTTGCATGTATTAGTTACTTTGACAAAATTTGAAAACAATTTTTTACTGCAAAATCATTTTCAAAAAAAAAAATAATAATAAATAAATAAATGAAAAAGAAAAGAAAAGAAGAAAGAAAAATAACCCCTAGCCCCACTTTCGAATTTCTTCCTACGCCACTGTTATGTGATAATTTGTACTCATTATGTACTGATATATGTCATCTTGTCGACATAATGTGATGATTATCAAAACTTGTCAATATAATGTGATCGATTTACTGCGCAAAATATAGTGTCATAAAAAAACACTTTTTGTCGACATGTTGATATAATTTGGTCACATTATGTCGATATAATCCATATCAATATGTTGACATGTTGAGAAAAATATGAGGTTATGTCGACATAATTTATGTGAATATGTCGTCAAAATTAAGTCGTTTTGTCAATATAACGCAATTAATTATCACATCATGTCGACATAACTAATCAGATTATCTCAACATGTCGATGGCAGCTTTATGCCATCTTATAAACACGATATAAGGCCGAGTTTCTGATTTACTAGATGATTATCTCGGAATTATAATCTCGACAAGTTGAATTAATAAGTTGACATCTTTTTCTACGATGTCGACATCTTCTCGTGTTATGTCGACATAATCAAATAATTATGTCGACATCATTAAGTCGTAAGTCAGCAACTTGATGGCAGAGATATGCCACCATAGTTAGGTGCCCGTTTGCTGAGAAAATTTGGTTAGGCCTAGGCCTACTGCTCAAGATTTATAATCATTTCGTCTAAAATTAAAACAATAAGTATAACTATAACTATGTTTTTTTTTTAAATACTTATAAAACTAATATGACAGGGATCATTTATTTAGGTGGTTATGGGGTATTTTCTGATATTAGAAATTCGTATTTTGTGATATCAAAAATCTAATTCTTGATATCAGAAAATATATTTTTTATATAAGAAATTCGATTTTTTAATATCAAATAATACTACATATTTTTATATCAAAAAATGATTTTCAGATATAAAAAAATCAAATTTCTGATTCCAAAAAATCACCTCTATTTCCTAATATAAAAAATGGAATTTCTGATATAAAAAATTCGACTTTTTTATATCAAATAATGAATTTGTAATATCAGAAATTCGAATTTTTGATATCAAAAACTGAATTTTTTATATTATAAAATAGTGAATAAATACTGAAACGGCGCCCCATATGTTTGGCGATCGCCTAGTCGGACACGTGGGTTTTCTCGTTTTCCTCCCACAGCAAGGACAACTGCACGCAAACATCAGGGCCAATGAGAGACATTACTAAAAACTTGTTTTTCATTCGTTGTAAAATAAATGAAGTTTAAACGTTAAACTTCAACTAGTGGTAAGTGTAATTTTAATATGGTTACATAAAATTTAAACTTGTTCACATCAAACGGAGTTCACGAAACTCTACCCCGTCAGGTTATATATATTTTTAAATTATAACTGTTAGATTAAAAGCTCTGTTTTAGAATGTAAACGGTATTAGACGAACATAAGTTCGAAAGGCAAACTCTGTGATGGAAAGTGATTTAGAAATTCCAATTCTAGCCTCACAAATAAAAATTTGTGAGTTTATAATTCATCTATTCATTGATTCATTTACGTTTTTGTTACATGTTCCGTTTATCTTTTAACAGGTGTCAAGAAGAGAATATTTTTATTTGTAAACAATGTTCAATTTGTCATTGAACTTTATGAAATTGTTTTATTTTTCCATATTCATTTTTCCTTTACTCAATTTTTAGATAGTTTTCAACTAATTAGCAGTTTTACTAATAGTTTCTATCTTAAATCAGGTTGAGAAACTGACTAGCAATTCTAAGATGCATATTAATGGGGTAATACTACAGCTGCTTAGATAAAATGTCAGGCACAAATCATATCTTTTCTTTAGGATAATCGGTGTCCGCTGATGACACGCTGGTGTAGGTAAATGGACTTTGACAAGCAAATGAAACATGTAGTTGGTTCTTTGAAACAAGATACACAAAATCATGTGCTCACTTTTAAATTTTCAATTTTTTAAAAAAAAAGTTAGCAAGTGACACAGGCGTCCAATTATATAATGCAACTTTTTAAAAATTATTTTTCTGTAAAATATACAAATCACAGATACCAAAGTATGAAAAGGCTCGAAGAAGACAATATTCAAATTCTGAACATAGAGCAAAACCGAACCCAGAAGCGGGATCAGGTGTTGCGGACGGTAGGAGTAACATCCCTTGTGCATATATAAATTCACATTTTTAACAGATTCATGAAGTAATTTCCTAAACGACTATAACAAATGAGCTTATACCACAAAACTCAAATTCAATCAATTTATCAATATATCTATAAATATATATTTAGGTGTACGTGCGTGCGTGTGGTGTGTGTGCGTGTGGCGTGTGTGTATGTATGTGTATATGTGTGTGCGTGTGTATATGTGTGTGTGGTGTGTGTGTGTGTATGTGTGTGTGGTGTGCGTGTGTGTGTGTGTGTGTGTGTGTGTGTTAATGCCTGCGATCGCTGGCAGTACATTTCTAACCTGTTCACTCTTAATTCTTGTTAAATTGCTCAATCTTTTAAAGCTAGACAAAACATATATTTATAAATTTATATAAAGTATAAATTAAAACGTGTTTAAACTGAAAATTTAAAAGTGAGCACATGAATCCTTTAAAATATCGGACCGTGTTATATTATCTGCTCTGGTGAAATCAGAGACATATGTAAAACGTGTTATTGTCTGGTGATATGCTAACAGCTTTATAACATCATAACAACTTCCGCTTCATTTGGTCCTTGTTACAAGTATTACAAGGTCTTAGAAGTGTTTACTTAGAATAAATACACTTTAAATTTGTCAAAAATAACTAAAACATTACCTTTAGACTATATTCATGGCTTCGACACTGGTTGCGTACCAACGTGCGCCTGATAGAGATAACGGATAGTAATTTCCGCTTATGAATTTCAAGTCCGTTTCGTCTCGCGTCTATATATGATTAAATTGATCGGGGTCAGGAGGTCACGATGAAGATGCAGATGTTGCAGCCATCTTTCTTGAAGTATTTACCTTAAGAAATGGAATGAATGGAAACTTTATTTCAGGATTAGACTAATGTAAATTGCAGCAGGTATCAGCGCCGTGAAATGCCGAAGCGGAAAACTAACGCTGGAGATGATGCAGATAGCGATCAGACCATACCGCTTCCAATCCAGACGTTTTTCTGGAGGCAGACGAGGTGCAGAAAAAAAAATACATTGAGAAATGGAAATGATCAATAAGTGATATGTATAGTTATACACCAGGCCTATATTTGATTATTTTTTCATCAAGTTAAATCAGCGAAATATAAATTTTATTAAAGTATAATTATTGTAATTATAAATGTGTGACGAACCACAGGTGTTTGGGGACACAGGTACTTGGGGACAGGAATTTTTTATTTTTTTATTTTTGTTAATTTATCATTTGCTGTATTACTCAACACGATTAGTGTAATTTTGTTTATTTTCGAAGATTTATTACCCCGTTTAGATTGTCTCCGCTGAAGCATATAAAAGTCTTTGATTTTACCCAGCCTAACATCTGGTTTGATATTTATCATCTCTTATCTAAATTTTACTGGACCAGTAGATCCACAGGTGCTCGAAAATCTCTTTTTTTATTTAGATTGTAAATTCGTAATATGCTTATTAAATTATAATTGACCTCAATATCCAATTAGCCCATATGTGATTTCCTTTTAAGAGCAGCCTGAGTGAAAAATGAAAATTTCTGTATTTTTAGAACTAATCATTATAAGATCAATATCGAAAACCCAATCAAAATCGGTGCACGCGTTTTCAAGATATTAGCGATAAACTGCAAAACTCACCTTTACAGATAGCCCAAGTAGCCAGAAAGGGCGGAGCTTCATGTGACACCACAACGCGGACTCCGGTTGCAAAGTACATGCTTCATGGCTTTGTATCAGCGGTACCTCAGGCGTGGACGGAAATTAACACACTTGCTGGTTTATTGAGTGAATATATTTTTGTGTACAATAATGTAGGAATAATTGTTTTTAACTGTCGCAGTCGTAATTTTTGTTTGGGAATTTTTAATTGATCAATATAACGAGATTAAGTTGTAACATTTTCGTGTTAGGCAGCAATGTTCTACATAAAGAAATCTAGCTTTTTTCATTATTTATGAATCTATGCTTATATCTCTGAGTAAAATAGCATAATTGTCATCCACGGAGAACAAAATAATAATTAAAATATAAACTTTGCAGAATTGAATTGTAAAAACAAATTAATTGAATAACTTTTATCTTTTTATATAAACTGATATCGTTTGTTTGTTTGTTTTTATTTAACGCCACTTTTAACGATATTTCAGTTATATCGTGGCGATACTGATATTGTAGAAGTAGGCGTAAATTGTATGTCATTTTGAAAAGACAACTGTCGTAAATATCACATTATTCTATTGGCAGAGCAAATAAAGTACATATCTAATGGAAATTGAGAGCAACATCAACTGTAATGAAAATGCAAATTTAACGAAAATACGGTTCTAATAAACAACAAACAAATAAACAACAATGATTTTTTCCACAGGGTCATGTTTTTATTCACCGTTGGTTAAAGATTACATGTCAATTATATAAAGAACATAGTCACTCTTAAAATACTGTACGGAAACCTAATATTTTAAATTAAATTTGATATTAGTAGTCTTACTATATTAGAAAATAAGTTAAAATGCAGTATTTATACATGTAAATTGTATTTTACAATATTATCAATTTACTGAAAAAAAACATTTTCTGGTTACGTGTGATATACAAAGGTGAGTTTTGCCGAACGCCTACGAGACTAACACTACACCCAATCATCTCGGAAATATAAAATTTCAGTTGGAAGCTGCATTATACTTTCACACTCTGATTATTTGCAAACTAAGCAACACACGGAGGTGTAATTTTTTTTATTCTTTTTATTCTATTTTGGATTCTGTCTGAGACACATGTTTATGGCTCTAATGATATTTATAGTATTTTATTAATAAAAACAAAATCAAAATAGATATGCATACAATTAATTTATCAATCAGAAATAACAATTTTCATCAACCATATCTATTATAATCTTTTAATCTATCATCAGTCAGTATTTATTTATTTATTTATTGACCTTTTAATAATTTCTCACTTTAAATGAATTATAAAATATCTCCGATTCTTTGAAATTCATTCAGACATCAAAAATCGTATGTAGCATTATACTGACACAATCGGAAGGGATTAATTTATCTCGGACGACAAACCCACCCGCTGAGAATCCCGGCGCAGTTACATGACATGGCAATATACTGGAAGGTGTGAAGTAAGCGGGTGTTTTAAGGATTAAAAATAGCATACATCACAGGCGGCCGTTGTTCTTTTTTCTTTATAAAACAAGAGAACGCACAAAAGAAAAACTTCAGAGATAAAAACTCAACAACAAAAAATACACAAATGTACTCTAAATCAAGCATAAGTAATCCATCTGTCCGTAAATGGGACACTGAAAAAGCCAAAATCATGTTCGTTATATGACTGCATTTAAATAAAATTATTTCATATATTTTAAAAGTGTCAAAATAATTATTTATTTGGTAAATTTTGTTATTTTAACAAAGATGAAAATGACTCTCTTTACCGTCCACTTTTAATTTCTGCCATGACAGTAGTCATCCTAAAGCTACTCTGTGACGTCATAGTGTAACTCACAAGTTTGCCGGAAGTGGAATGAATTCTTAATTAGTTTTCCGAAAGCAGGTAAAATCGCTCACTTTGGCGGTCAATATCTCGAGAACGCGCCTACCGATTTTTATCAGGTTTTCGATGTTGCTGTTAGAATGATGAGTTCTATAAATATAGAAAATTTCATTTTTCACTCAGGGTGCTCCTTAAACATTATATTGTGAGATTTGTTTTGATCAGCTTTCTGCTGATGGAGATTATTCATATTCAATAAGAATGACAGAAGGAATAAAATTTAGTCATACATGTACTGATGCAGTATGGTTGTGTAATGTAATGTATTACCGGTGTAAACTATTTTTGGTGTGTTTTATGATTTGCTGTTTTTTTTTCACATGCTGAACCCTGAGTAGCAAAATGTTACCTCTCTATGTAAACATGGACATCCATGTTTCTGGTGATAAGTGATTTCCTCCTTAATTTGATGATTTATGATTTATTTCTTTATTTTTCAATACACACAGACTATTTCTCACTTGAGAAATTCAATGGCATACAGTTCTTGATTAAATGACCCATACAGATAACTAAGACACTTAGTTCTTAGTTTGACAACTTGACAAACATCTGATTCCTTTCTTTATAAACAGTGTAATTCTCATTCTGTATATGCCCAGTATAATTTTTATTCCGTCACTAAAGAAGCAGAAAACAGTAAGCAGGAAAACCGGAAAATGTGCTACAAAATGTAATACAAAAGATAGGTGTATGCTGAGCCTGGTTTTTAATTAAAGTGTACCCCAAACACTGTATACAACTTTTCAAAATTTGTTAGTTTATGCTGCATAATTGCATTTGCCGAAAATCTGAAGTCAATCCGATGTCTTGTTCCAGAGATATTTAGCAAAAAGTAACTGAATCCCATTTGCACACCTTTAAAATTCTCACAAACGGCGTTAGGCCTGCCATGTCATGTGCTTGTCATCAAAGGAAGAGGTCAGGCACTATAGGGTGTGAAAGTCATAAGCATATATATTACATTATAGTGAGGTAACATATCAACGGATTATTTAAAACAGTTCTAAACATAGTCATAGTTTATCAGTACGTTGTTGTGAGGTATGAAAATACATCTAAAACTGGTCATGCTGTTCAGAAATTTCCAAAAGAATAAAAATATAAACAGTTGAGGGTTAGATTTGTGAAATTATTACGTGCTGATTTTCAAATCTGTCCGGTTTCAGATGTAGCTTATGAAGGGGCATGTTTAAACATCTAACAGTGGATTTTCCCCTTAACATTTATACTTAAGCTTTGAAAAGTATTCAATATTATCAAAACTTGCATTTTTTTTTCTTATGATTAAATAATATTTTGTACGAATATTTTTTAAATAGCCTAGGTATAAAAAAAAAATGGAATCCCTGAACAGTACAAATATCTTTTTATCAGTCATAGTTTTGCTTCGTATTAAAGATCATTGAATATTGCATTTCCTAACACATTATTTTAAAAAATATACCAAAATAAAGTAAATAGATAAATAAATGAATCAATTAATTAATTAATTATTTAATTTATAAAACAACCAAACAATATATTTTTCTTTCTGAATTTCCTTGTCGGTTCAAAATGTATTTTATTTAGTTTACTATGGCATTTTCTATCATGTTATTTAAAAAAATTCACAGAAATTAAAAGATAAAAAAATACCACACAGTAAAATTTATCTGTAAATTATGACAATTTCTGTCAAAACAATGTAAAAAAATATTTTATATACATGTAAAGATTTTTAAATCACCAAAAATTCAACTGAATAGTAGAATTTCATTCTTAATTTTCATAATTCCACTGAAAATGTATTGGATAGTGTTATCAATTACATTTTCTTTTATGTAATGTAAAGTATATATTCAAATATTTTGTACATTCAGTTTTAATAGAAATTAAAAGAACAGTTGTAAAAGTTTCAGCTGAACAAAATGGTGGATATCTCTATCTCTCTCTCTCTCTCTCTCTCTCTCAATGTATAATAAACACTCCATTAAAATTAGGGTATATGCAGTTTTTTAACTCACCCATAAATAACATTTCCATCTTTATTTTAATAATTGATACATTGTCTATGATAGGATTAGGAGAGAGAGAGTGATTAATAACTACGTAGGTTTTGAAATGTTCATTTATCAACGATTTTACTGACCATTGATATGGCGATGGATAGTTTGAATTTTAGGTGACTCATTTTCTTGTTTTATTTAATATCAAATTTGTTAAAATAGCATGCAATGTAGCAATGCATGTGAAAGAATATACGCCCGTTCGGAAGTCCCATTGACACTGATATATCGAGCTAACAGCTTTATATGCATGAACTGCTGCTATTGATAATAAGTTTATTTACAAATGTCCGCTTTTCCAAATCTAACATTTTACTTCATGTGTCATCTCACTGTAGTGATTCCTAACATCAATGGGGATTAAAAGATGTAGGTCGATGTTTACGGGGCATTGTACACAGCAGCCAAGTAGCTGGGGAACACTGGATGCTAGTATTTCTATACACAGCGATAACAATAAAGAAATATTTTAGCACATACTACTCTGCTAAATAAATTATATTTATTGTAAATGAAACATTAAACATCTCATAATTATCATGAGAATTTCTTTCATAGTCTTTTTACGATTGAGTATAAAAACCGTCTCCAAAACTGAATTCTAAACTAGAAAGCTTGCCTACTTTCTCTATACCCACCAATGGCAATCGTATGTTCCTTGAATGATGTCACGACCATTAGAAGTTTTCAGCTTTTTCTCTTGATTGGATTTCCAACAGGTAAAAAAAAAAAAACTTTGTTGGCTTATATCTCCGGAACGAGACATCGGATTGATTTCAAAATTTCAACAAATACATTTTTGCATCAAACTCTTAACCGTTTTTGAAAAGTCATATATATCGCATTTGGGGTGCACATTAAATGTTCCCGTTTTTTGCAGCATTAATTATAATAATAATAATAAACAGTAAAACCTGCTATAGCAGCCACCTCTATATAAGGATTACCTGTTTATAAAGACCATTTTTTTTCAAGTCCCTTGACTGCATACTTCAACCAAATAGAACCTGTGTATAAGGGTCAACTGCATATAAAGGCCAATATTTTCTGGTCCCTTGGGTGGCCCCTATATACAGGTTTCACTGTATAAACACTTGGATTGAGACATATATATATATGTATGTGTCATATAAAAGTAAGTACCCTTTGATGTCTCACTCTCAGATTTCTTTACTTTTTTTATGAATAATAATGGATACACTGGTAATACATACTAGTAAAGTTTTCTCGCACCTGAGATAGACAGATCTCGTTTTTTTTATCAGTACTGCAAAATTCTATCCTGAACTGCTAATCCAGAACACTTTGTATTACTACACGCGTCCTCTGCATTGTATTTAACCATGGTGGATCAAGGAGATTATCGTGTTGATAGTTTACATTGTTAAAAATCGTTATCAGTTACACACAAATCTGACCTAATTTGTATGAAAGAAAATAAATATATAGGTATATAATGCGGGTTTATATTTATTTGCGGACGGTGGATGAAAAAAGGGTTAGAAATGCAGTTGCTAAACCGAAATTTGTACGTGTATGTAATCAAACTGTATTTCAAGCTTTCCATGTGCGAGAAAAATAATCAAGCACCACATTTCAGTTCCCGATAGAAAAATATGAGTCTCAGGTGGGATGAATCAATATCCCAAACTCGGCTGACACCTCGGCTGGCACATATTGATCCATTCCACCCTTGACTGATATTTTTCTATATCAGTATCTGGAACTAAGAATGGAGCTATATTTTATTACTACAGAAAAACTCTACCAAACGATGTGACCTTACCAAACTGAACAGATTGCCATAGCCAGTAATAGAATAATAATAACAGGACAGAAGTGAAGCGTAATATGAATTCTTAGGTGTAACTAGAATATAACACACATTTGAATATAAGTGATAATTTTGTTCTTTTTATTTACTCCACCGGTAATATATTACACATTCATACCTCAGCGTTATGGGTTTTCAACAATCTAAGGATACTTCCGAATGATGCAATGTGAATGGATGCATAGTGAATTCACTAAGTCTTTATTTATTTTTTTCAGTCCTTTCATTAGGCCAAAGTTGGGGAAACTCTCAGAATCGGCTTGTGTTGTAAGTATTAAGAAATACTGTATACATTAAAACCTGCTTTAGCGACCACCTGCGTATAAAGACCACCCCAATAGTACCATTTGTGTACAAATCAACCTCTATATAAAGACCACCTCCCTATAATGACAGGTTTTCTTGCATCCCTAAGGAGGTCATTATATACAAGTTTCACTGTACCTGCAAATATTCGATCCCATTTAATTTTCGCTATTTACATCCTATGATAAGAGGCAAATTTAAAGGGGCATTAGCTGTATTTTTACAAAATTGTTTTTTTCTTTTTTACTACATAGATTGATATACAAAAAGAGATAAACACAGACATAAAAATTCTTAAATGCCACTATATTTTGTGAAATTTGCCCGAGAAACCCAGGTTTGGCACTTTTTCAGTTGCAGTTGATTAACTCAACCTTACAGTTTGAATATGAATACCGCATTGGACCTGACCTTATTTTCACAAAATATATGGGAATGTAAGGAATATTATGCCTATGTATAACTCTTATTTGTTACTGTACATGAAGTACAAGTAGTAAAAGCAAAAAAAAAATCAAAATTTTTTTTTTGGTAAACACAGCTAATGCCCCTTTTTAAAATGAAAGTGGAATTTTCAAGAAAAAAAATAAAGTACAGACATACATGCCATCTATGACACTATGATGATTTAAGGCAAATATAATACAAGTCAATTTGTTCTCTCATAAACGGGCGAGAATAACTACAGGAGACAATTTCTTCCATTGATTCATTTTTGGGGTGTACAAATAAGGGGCAGCGCAAGTCAAAATTAGAGCATGATGGGCCAAAATTAGGGCAGGATGGGGTACCCTGCTAAATCTTTTAGCTGGGATTCATGTACTGAATAAGCCTATGGAAATTTATACTTTTTGCACTTATTACTTGCACTATAACATTATAATCATCTTTGTGACCATTTCAAAGCTTGAGCTGTATTTTCTATTAATCAATAGCTCATTTACCCCTAAAGAAACTTTTGGACTGATCTAAGTCATTGATTTGCAGAAGAGTCCATTGTTTCCCAGGAGTTGATGAGTTAAAATATTCTGTATTGTTTGAACTTGGTAAGGTTTTTACAGATGTATATTTTTTCCTTTGACACAGTCCCTAGAGAGAGTTGTGGTACAGAACATACTACACGGATTGTCCATAAGTATTTGTGAGGCACTGCAAAGTGTATCAAGATGGAAAGTCATACAAGCAGCCTTCCCTCACGTGATGCATGCCTGTGCCGCCTTGATCACACAGTGCAAGCAAAATGACTTTGGTATGTGTCTGTTTATTATGTTATGTTGTTGTGATCTCTTACTTTGGATTAGTATTGAAACATTCTGACAGCTTTTAAGTTCAAGGCCCTGGGATTGTTTCCTGGTACCCTGTCTTACCTGTGATATAAAAAATAGTAGTGACTGTTCCTTTTTCAAGCACTTCCAAGTGCTCGATTCGTAACTGGAGGGTCGCTTGTTCGAGCCGTGGCAGAGGTGGCTGGCTTTTCCGGTCCTTCGGATGAGAAAGTAAAAACGGAGGTCCTGTGTTACATTAGGTGTCGGCACATTAAAGAACCGTCACTGCTAAATGGCCGCAAGTGCCTGGCATGGGCCAAAATTTGAAGCCCTTCACCGGTGACGTCTCCATACGATTGAAGGATTCTTGAGTGGGATGTTAAACAACAATACAACAACAATCCAAGCACTCTGCATATGAAAGTCGGAGTGCTTGGGATGAGATTTAAAACCAGAGGTCCCGTGTCACTGTAGGTGTGGTATGTGGAAGAACCCTCATTGCATTTGGGTCAGTACGTAGCACAGGACAATATCTGTGGCACTTCCACTAAAGCTGTTGATATCTCAGTATTTAACAGGAGTTCAAAATTACACAAATACCAAATCCAGGACTTGGTTAATTCGGGTTTGGACTTGGCATTTAGAAATACCTGAAGTCCGAGGGACTTGTCTCATCAGCATTCATTTATAATTTTACTTTATTACTTACTAACAAAATTCAGAAGGGACCTTGAAATTTCTTAATTGGACTTGCCAGAAATTTTCTTTTTTAGTCCCGGACTTTAGTATCTAAAAAAGAATTTTGAACCCCTGTATTAGTGAAAAATTCTTGGCAGGATCTAAAACAACAATATCACAAAATCAGACAGAGATAGATATAGTGGAACCTGTCTTATCAGACCACTGTCGTAAAAGACCACCTGTCTTGAGAGACCACATTTTGACAACTACTTAGTTAAATAGTGCTCTAGATAAAATTGCTTTTGAGATACAACCTGGCTTTTGAGACCATATATCAGCAGCCGAAGAAGGGGTCTTTCAGGACAGGTTCTACTGTATTTTCTATAAACTAAATCCTATGACATTATTGGTATCAGGGATTTTCCTACCCAATAAATTCTGGTTCCAGGGTCATGAGGGTAAAAAAAAATTGGAATATATACAACATTTTTTTTTAATATAAAAATTCTAGTTAATTTGAGATATATGTTTGAAAATACTTTATTCCTTACATGTATTTTAAAATTGCAAATTGGCAGTTTTTGCATATTTGGGGTTAAAATTCAAACCTTTTTGCATTGGGAATAGGTTCTGTAACTGGACTCCAAAAGAACCTTGTAAAATTCCTGGGTATGACTCATTAAAGAACCCTCACTTCATTGATGCATGCATATCCATAGCATGGGTAAAAAATTATGACACTATACTTATAGCTGGTGACATCTCCATGTAAATGAAAAAAATCTCAGCTGGATGTTAAACAATACAACAAACAAAAATGAAACTTGTTTTACATGAAATCTTGCCTTTGTTGGATTTATTTGGGGGGAGGGGTCAGTACAGGTCCGGTATTTGTCCTCATTTCCAGTGGCAAAATGTAACATTTTCCCAAATTTCAGATCAAAATATTTCCAATTTTTAATTTTGATCAAGTTGATGAGAAAAGGAGTATCTTAGCTTTGCAAGCTCAATGTATGATGTCTTCACTAAATATGAAAATATCTCTTCATTTCTTAGTACTGTTTAGCTATGAAGATTCAATAAGTTGTGTGAAAAAATATTAATTGAAATATAAAAATTTAAATTAAATTTCCCATGATTGATTCTGCACCATTGGCTTTCATTGTAGAATATACTGTAGTTAATTTCCATATGTAAAAATTGTAATATTTAGCAGAAGATTCGCAATGATGAATGAGAATGTTTGCTACCAATATACATCTAACTCCTTAAATGTCATTGTATTAGTCCAGAAGGCCCAGGCCTGGCCCCATAAACTTGAGAGAATATTTTTAATTTTGCCTGCCCAGCCAATCAAATTTTAGGATTAGCCCAAGTTGAATAAAATTTTTTGACTTAAGTTATTCCTAAGTTTTATGATGCTAGACCCTTTTTTTTTTAGGTTTCGTTTTGCTTGTTTTGGTCTGTAAAATATTTTACAAGCTGATTACTAGCATGCTTGACCCAGCAATAATGAACTACACTGTAACACTTAAATTTAAAAAAAAAAATCAATTGACACTGAAGCATTTTGTAAAAATTTTAGGACTTTTTTTTCTGTTACAGATGCTCAGTTTGGCCCAAATGAGACAAAACTGTTGTATATTCTACACTGGATCATACTAGATGCTGCCTCAGAATGTGAGGATATAGATACAGACACAGGCCAAAATGGCTCCACATTCCAGCTTCACTCTCTCAGTACGATACAGCTGTTCATCTATCTTATAGCACCTATTATTCACATGTTAAATGATACGGATTTCCAAACACTGAAGCTAGAAAATGGTCTACGTCTGTGGCAGCCACTATGGGATTACCGCCAACCAGATATACCATGCTTTTCTACTCCCGTCAAACCACAAAGAAATGTTTTGAAAGCTCAGAGGAATTTATTGAAAGTCAATACCAATGCTGCAAATATATACATTGGAAAGGGAACCTCAAGGGAAAATCTCACTTTTCCATTTGAAGCAGCCAGTCGGAAATCAAGTTACAATGAACCTGTTTCCCCACTTGCACCTCTGGCGAGGTGGAGTGATATTTGTCCACAGTCAACAGTCGATTCACAGTCGACTGTTACCAATGTAGAAATCCTGTGCGAATATTGCAATAATGTTTCACTTCAAAGTCCAACAGAAAGAAGTTGTCAGTATTGCAAGGATGATGGCCTTGGTGTATATCCATTTTCAAATGTGAAGAAAAGGCCATCAACGGTTGATGCAGACTTATTGAAGCAAAGATTAGCAAATGCTGCTACCAGCGGGATACGTGGCCCCACAGTACCAGACATACTGAGTGCCAGCTACTTTGACATTGCAATTATCAGATGTTTGTTTTGTTCACATTGGTCAGAGGATGGAATTTATTGGGCCTTGAAATATGTACAACAGAGACTCTTGGAGGTGTGTGACGAGTTCACTAGATTAGATTTCTCGGGAAGAGAACGCAGTCATTCACTGCCGTTTCCCGATCAACAGCTATTGAAGAAGCTAGGTAGTCCATTCACTTCAATGGAAAGACAGCTTGGAAAGAAATCTAGTTTTTCTGCTAAGTCTACTAAATTGGCTACAATTCCTAGCACTGGCGAAATATCAGCGACTGACACAGAATTCACTGCTAAAACAGAGATGAAAAAAGAGCCGCCATTTAAAAGAAGTAGAGTTGGAGAAATCAAACGTTTTTATGACCCAAATGCTGCTTCTGGAGAAGATTCAAACCTGACGGAACAAGACCATCATCATTTCCCAGGAACAGGATATGACTACAAGAAACAGACAACTAAAAGTGGTCTAGAACAGCGTCACTTTCAATCACAGTTGATAAACTACGACAAAAATAGGTATGGAGGGCTAAAATATAATGAAAGGAGGTATGCACAGTACTTGAAAAAAGATGAATCAGGAACGCCAGGGTCTGTGTATACGGATGGGCTTAATGGAGGTAACAGGCACGTAGGTGTCACTAGCACTAAATCTGTGACTTTTCCTTTAAAATTGACATCAGCAGCAAGAAATTCTTCATCCTATGCAGGTATCAAGATGTCGAGTTCGGACAGGGAGTCCATAGAGACCAGCAGTCACGAATCTTCCAACTCTTCACAAGTTGATGATCTTGTACCAGGGATGAGATCAGATGAACTAGCGACAGACGACAAGAAAAAACCTGTCATTAAAGTCACAGAACACAGTCAAGAAAGGAGAGACAGGATGTCGGCAATGTTACACAGCAGTAAATCAAATGATAGCACATCATCAAATTTAAAATCTGGTGGCAATGATTCAGGGCTGTCTCGCAGTATGACGGATACAGATATTAGTTACGTACAAGATGAGGAAGTACACGAGGTTCCGGGGTCTGTTCATTACATTCAGGATAACGGTCACTTGAATTACAAAGTCATCCTCAGAGCTGTTCACTTCATAGCAGCAAACCAGCCATCTGAGAGGGTGTGTGAGGTTCTGCTGAATATAATAAACTGTTTGTTGGACCTTGACATAGTGGAGAGAAAGAAGAATCCGTCGACAGCCTCCAATCCAGAAACCCCTGAAAGTGAAGATAAGAAGGAAGAAAAGATCCAGACCAGTAATTCTGAAACATCAGGGGAAACTGCCCATGGCATTGCGATGGACAGCATTTTTAGGTACAGGCTACTTACCTGAAACACTTAATAATCGGCATAACCAAATTCAGTATATTCTCAAGCTCAGCTTTTAAATTAACATTTTGAAATACATTGTACTACTGTTTACCTGTGTAATAGGAGATATTCTCGTGTTATATAAATACCCCGGTTCTTTTCAGGATTTGAGTTCTGTTTGGTCTTAGTTTCAAGTCAACATTGCCATGAATTATGTGTCGTAATGTCACAAATACTATCTGAAAACCAGCTGTATCGAAAACAACAATTATATACAGTTAATACATTTTGTTAACTTGTGTATATCTCAAAATAATCTGAAACAGCATATCCTAAGTTTAAAATCTATAAACCTGAAAAATATTTCTAAGTTAAATTATATAATTTCCAGTCCAGTTAAACCAGCTATAGCGGCCACCTCTATATAAGGATTACCTGTCTATAAAGTCCAGTTTTTTAAGTCCCTTGACTGCATACTTCAACTAAATTGAACCTGTGTATAAGGGTCACCTGCATATAAAGGTCAATATTTTTTGGTCCCTTGGGTGGCCCCTATATACAGCTTTCACTGTATAAATATTTACTAAGTACTATGCCTTACCTTTAGTTTAAGTACCCAAAATTTGATGACGACAGAATTGATCAGAATTTACACTTATAACAATACATGTACTGTCTACATGTGGTGCAACCTGCTAAATATCTAAAAATACCATGTTACCAAAAATGAGAAACCTACAGCAACTCAATGCTTTTCCACGTCCCCGTTTATACTAGAAAATACACTGCTTTTTATACAATTTAGGAACAATAGAAATTCTAACTTCGAATCTAATGAATACAATCAGGGGTCATTAACTTTCACTGATTTTAGTATCAGCCCAAAATAGGTATATCATGAACTAGCCCATAAACGCAAACAACATTTGTTATATGGTATAGCCGGAAGCACGTGTTATCTAGTAAAAAAAATTTATAAAATACTGTAAGTATTAAGTGAAAGTATCATATAAATATACCTATATAAGTGAAAATCATACTTAAACAATTTAATTATCGGTATAAACTAAATCAACCCAATTCCTGCTACACCTGTAAAGTTTTGATTCCCTTTAATTTTCTCTCTGAGATGAGAGTTTTGTTTAATTTAAATGTAACATTGCTAAGAAAAAAAATATTAAAAAGTGCAAGTTTGTTCTTGTTGACCAAAGTTTTACTATCTGGTATATGTATTTCAAGTACCCAGTATATATATGTTATGCAATTTATGTATATTTTCTTTTGCAGCATATTCAAGGCATTAGGGTGTCCCAATGGATGTGGAGATGGTGTGCGTGGTCACCATGGAGACCATTTAAGGTCAAAAGGTCATAACTGTTTACATCGATTGCAGAGAATTAATCCTACAGAATTTAAATCATACCTGAGAGATTCTGTCAAAAAATGTCCCATACAGGAGACAGTGGATTTCTTGCATGCATTTCTCGGATTCTGTATTGATCCAAGTTTCATCTTGCAGCAATCATGTAACCAAGGTAACAGTAATGTTTGATAATATAATAAATTTTTGTTTGTTCACAAGGCTCACAACATTATCATCCATAAATAAAAAAGGGAGAAGTGATTGGTCAAAAAGAGATTTTTAGCTTACCTCAACAAAATTGAGGAAATGTTGGGGGCTTATGCTATCACCAGTAGAGCCCTAAAAGGTGTCAAGTTATGGAAATTATTTCAGAACATTAGTTGAGGCCAGCTTTGCCTGTTCATACATTAACTCATAAACCTCTGAAAAACAAAGGACTCATCTGTCTATCAATGACTAGGTCCAGTCGAAATGTGTCTTTAGGGTTGAATGAGTTAAGCTATGCCATGCTAGATAAACCCTGTATATTCTTGCAAAAATGACCCTCCCTGTCTACTACTGTAAATCTGGAATTTTCGCAGGACTTTAATTTTGCGATACAAATTCTAAATTTAATCGCGAGATGATATTCTCGTAATTTTGAAAGCCAATTACGTCATACTATTATCAGATTTAATTATGCGATAATTTTGAGTGAGAGCTTTCACGAAATTAAGCATATATAAAAATTTTCGCAAATAAGACCAGGTTTACAGTGTAGTATGATACAATATAAATGTAGTAAGATGATTCAATATAAATGTAGTAAGTGGATTCAAAACTGAGCCCAAAGTTCCATTCACCATTTAGGCACCTTGATTTTTATTCTCCCCTTTCACTGTAATGGGGGATATTGATTTGGGTTTGTCTGTCTGTCCCTCTGTCTATCTGTCACGCTTTTATTTCCATACAATCAAGGCAACAAATATTCTCCATTTTTCTTCAAACTCTGTAACAAGGTTAAATGCCTAAAGGGCTCAACCAAGTATGATCGTCACTTTTGTGCACGTTATTTGGCAGAGTTTTGGCCCCTTGATTGACAAAAAATGTCATTTTACCACAGATCTGCTTAGCATGATTAAAAGTATATAATATTCAGTCAATGCATATTTCAACCAGTTCACTTTATTCCGTAATACATGTTCAGTAACACATCTAACCTGTGTATAAGGCTTTAGTTTTTGTTCAATTTCCAAGCAATACAGCTTGTGTCAACAGCATGAAAATTACATGTTTCAACCTAACCTCAAAAGAGTTTACCTACAATATAATTACCCCTTTACGAAAGGGAGAAAGCGAGGGATATAAATTCTACGAATTAGATTGTTAAATTTAATAGGTGCCCACACAAATTTTTGTTGTCCACAACTATTGATTAGAAGTAAAATATTGCACTGCTAAGAATATGTTCGACATATGGGCAAGTTTATACTCTGGTGCTATATTTCAGCATTACTTATTTATATATCATCAGATGAAGTCAGTTAATATTTACTATTTTCCGGGATGAAATAACATCTAATAATGTGTACCTTATAATTGTTTTGCCATTTTCGTCCTTGGATGAGAAGGCAAATTAAAAATGAAAGTGAAATTTTTAAGCCAATTAATTGAAGTACAACATACATGTTATTCATGGGACTGTTGTGATTGAAGGTGAATTTTAAGACAGGTGAATATGTTTTCTGTCATATAAGGTCGAAACTTTCCCGGTGTACAGTAGTTCTCAAAATTTCAAAATTCAAATTGTATTACAGAAAGGAAAAGATCCAGTACGCAGGATACCATGGGTCAGTCCCAGAGTAATTTCTCCAATAATTTTGGACACAGTATTGGAGGCATGGGCCACAGAGGAGTAGAAGGAATCCTGATTTCCAACATACTAAAGCCAGTTATTAGCAAATGTGTGGAAAACACACGAGAGCTGTACTGTAGTGACAACATAGTAAGTGGAATACATTTGATATAAGGCTGGGATTTTCCTTGTCCATTTTGGGGCTTGGTTACAGGACCCATTCCGAATCTGAAAATCACTTGTTTTTTTACCCAAAAATGTAGATTCCCAGTTTGTAATTTCAAAATAAAGAATTTTCAAACAATTATTTCAAATAAAGGTTTTGTGTTTATATTATTTAATATTTCATATATTTTTCCAATTTTTCAGACTCTGGACCCGGAATTTAGGAGGTAGAAAAAATCCATGTAAAGTGTAATTTTTATGTTTCTTTTTGGCTCAGACTTTTGGGCAAGGGGATGCTTATAGTGGGAAGAAACTAGAATAGTGGGAAATAACCCACATTTCCAAATTGAGAACCACCATACCATCCCACATACTCCAAGGATTGAACCTAATTCAGATTAGTGAGAAGTTACTTCACTATCCACTGCACTAATTTGACATCCATACATTTGGTTCAGTGTAATTTGAGGGGTGGGTGTGAAGAACTCGCAGAAAACTTGCTTTGTGTGTACTTACACTTGTCATATCATTGATATTTTTGATTTCAGAGTCTTTTTTGCGATGTGCGTCAATTGATGGCCTACATCAAAGAAATTCATGGCGGAACATTTCGTAGGGTGGAATTGAGTGGGTTGTTGGACTCAGTGTTAAAATTGAAAAAACAAGAAGCAGAGAAAGATACCAAATTAAAGACTACCATCCCAATGAGGTAAGTCAATTTTCATTATTTAAGGTACAAGATGTGACCATTAAAATTGAGTGTTTTAATATATGTCTTTTAGACAAAATTACAGTGCCTGAAATGGCCTGTTGCCCACTCACCAGAGGAGACCCACTTTCATGTCTGGGCGACCAGAAGAACAAATACAGTCAACTCCACTTATAACCACTTTTGTGTCGGGGCGACCAGAAGTACAGTCAATTCCACTTATAACCACTTCGTGTTGGGTGACCAGAAGACAAGTAAAGTCAAATCCACTTATAACCACTTTTGTGTCGGGGTGACCAGAAGTACAGTCAACTCCACTTATAACCACTTTTGTGTCGGGGTGACCAGAAGTACAGTCAACTCCACTTATAACCACTTTCGTGTGGGGCGACCAGAAGACAAGTAGAGTCAAATCCACTTATAACCACTTTGGTGTCTTGGCGAACAGAAGACAAGTAGAGTCAAATCCACTTATAACCACTTTGGTGTTGGGCAACCAGAAGTACAGTCAACTCCACGTATGACCACTTTGGTGTCAGGGTGACCAGAAGTACAGTCAGCTCCACTTATGACCACTTTGGTGTCGGGGCAACCAGAAGTACAGTCAACTCCACTTACAACCACTTTTGTGTCAGGCAACCAGAAGTACAGTCAACTCCACTTATGACCACTTTGGTGTCGGGGCGACCAGAAGTACAGTCAACTCCACTTATAACCACTTTGGTGTCGGGGCGACCAGAAATACAGTCAGCTCCACTGATAACCACTTTGGTGTCAGGGCAACCAGAAGTACAGTCAACTCCACTTATGGCCACTTTGGTGTCAGGGCGACCAGAAGTACAGTCAACTCCACTTGCAACCACTTTTGTGTCGGGGCGACCAGAACTACAGTCAACTCCACTTATGACCACTTTCGTGTCGGGGCGACCAGAAGTACAGTCAACTCCATTTATGACCACTTTCGTGTCGGGACGACCAGAAGTACAGTCAGCTCCACTTATGACCACTTTTGTGTCGGGGCGACCAGAAGTACAGTCAGCTCCACTTATGACCACTTTTGTGTCGGGGCTACCAGAAGTACATTCAGCTCCACTTATAACCACTTTGGTGTCTGGGCAAGCAGAAGTACAGTGAAATCCACTTATAACCACTTTGTGTTGGGGCGACCAGAAGTACAGTCAGCTCCACTTATGACCACTTTGGTGTCAGGGCGACCAGAAGTACAGTCAGCTCCATTTATGACCACTTTGGTGTTGGGCAACCAGAAGTACAGTCAAATCCACTTATAACCACTTTGTGTCGGGGCGACCAGAAGTACAGTCAACTCCACTTATGACCACTTTGGTGTTGGGCGACCAGAAGTACAGTCAACTCCACTTATAACCACTTTTATGTCGGGGCGACCAGAAGTACAGTCAATTTCACTTATAACCACTTTTGTGTCGGGGCGACCAGAAGTACAGTCAGCTCCACTTATAACCACTTTGGTGTCAGGGCGACCAGAAGTACAGTGAAATCCACTTATAACTACTTTAGTGTCAGGGCGACCAGAAGTATAGTCAACTCCACTTATGACCACTTTGGTGTCAGGGCGACCAGAAGTACAGTGAAATCCACTTATAACCACTTTGGTGTCAGGGCGACCAGAAGTACAGTCAACTCTATTTATGACCACTTTCGTGTCGGGGTGACCTAAAGTACAGTCAGCTCCACTTATGACCACTTTCGTGTTGGGCGACCAGAAGACTAGTAGAGTCAACTCCACTTATAACCACTTTGTGTTGGGGGCGACCAGAAGTACAGTCAACTCCACTTACAACAGAAGAAGGGAGCTAGATTTCAATCTCGTTATAGCCTGATATTGTTATTCAGATCCATATAGTATAACGTAAGAAATGCAAGTGGAAGAGATATATCCTCGCTTTAATCGATATTAATTTTATCTGGCTCTCGTAAAAAGTGGAGTTGACTGGTTACTGGCCCAAAATAAAACATCCAGGTGACTGCCCTACACTTCTGCCAAACTTGATATTATGCCCTATCATTATTTATTATTAAGGTAAGACATAATTCTCAGTATTATCTAATTTGAATGAAATTTAATTTGTATACTCCCATTATAAGTCCTGAGCCAAAGCACTGTTTATTTTTATCTGAAATGTTGAAACTGAATTGAACAACAAAGGCATTCTATATGTTGGATGTATAAGTATTATAGTCAATGAGTTTCCCACCTGAGTTAAAAGAGATAACAATAAAAATATTTCAAGTTCTTACTCCTGGTTTTATGAGTTTAGAAATTGTAATTGGAGCTTTTTTTCTTTTTAATTTATATAACACATACATAATATGTTTACACATAGCAGATAAATTATTTGAAGTTGTGAAGTTTAAATGTGACAGTCATATGATTAAACCTGTCATGTCTGCAGGAAAGTAGGATGTACTCCTAAAATTTATAATTGCCAAGAGTGAATTAAAGATGCGATCACTCTATAGTGCTTTGAGTCCGATAGAACAGACGTCAATGCAGTTAGCAATGGCAGGATTCTAATAAATCAATTCAGATTTCTTTCAAATTTGATATCCATGACTTTTTAAGTCAATCACAATGTCTACAAAGTTTGCAAATAAAATAATCTGTTCATAATGAACCTTTCTTTGGCACTTCAAATGACATACATGTAGGATATGGTTTTATACAAATGGCTTATCAACTCAAAACTGATTGGGTGTTATTTTATACAAATGGCTTATCATGACTTTTTGTACAATTGTATACAAAGTTGAAGAGAAAGTTGTAAAGAATCATCTGAGGATTATTGTGGCAAAGTTTTAAGGTCATGGGGACAATGGTCAAGGTCAAAGACACTTGTAAACTGAAAATATCAGTTGCATAATTTACTAAATTTGGTTAAAAAAAAGGTAAGTACTCTAAGGCCCCTTGAGCCTCTTGTTTCATATTTTGACAAATTATTGGTCCATATACATGTATTATATACAAAGATTTCATTAAAAAAATCTATTTTAGAAAGAAATTGGGAATCAGTCTGGCTCAGACAGTAGCACACTTGACTCTTGATCAAGAGGTTGTGAGTTTGAGTCCGGCCAGCAGCAGGTCAGATTCCTGTCCTTAAGATGAGACAGTAAAAACCGAGATCCCGTGTCACAGTAGATGCTGGCACATTAAAGAACCCTCACTGCTCAATGGCCGTAAGTGCCGAGCATAGGCCAAAATTTGAAGCCCTTCATTGGCATTTGGTGGCACTCGTCTCCATATATAAGTGAAAGATTCTTATATGGGTCGTTAAACAACAACACAACAAAAATAGAAAGAAATTGGGTCTGTCATCTTTCAGGGATTTTCCTACCTCCTAAATTCTGAGTCCAGGGTCCGAAGAAATGGGAAAATATACAACATTTTAACAGAAACAGAAAAGCTTAATTTGACACATTTGTTTGAAAATACTTTATTGTTTATTTTGAAATTCGAAATTGGGAATTTTTGTATATTTTTGGAGAAAAACAAGCCATTTTTTGCATTGGGATGGGTCCTGTAACCAGGTCCAAAAATGGCAGAAATCCTTGTCCTTAAATTTATTTAATTCTTTATGAATTCAATGGCTGATTTTTTTATCTTATATGTGATAATTATTTATCATTTGTGTTTAGGAGAACAACATCACAGACATCAGAGAGTGGTGATGAAACTATTAAAGCTGCCACGCCATCATCTACGGAGGAAATACCAGTTTCTTCAAAACCCCGGAAATCAATATTCAAGAAAAGAGACAAACTGGCTAAGGTATGATAATTATGAATATATTGAAATATTAGAAATATTTAAGATTTCAAAAGGTTATAGTTGTAAATCGTATGAAAGAAATATTTGGTAAGGAGAAAAAAAAGAAGAATCTGTGACAAATGGACTTGAGCTAAGACAATATTAAAAAGACAATCTTTAGAAGATGCAGGTATGAAATTACAAATGATATGAAATGGAGAAAAGCCATACTTTCTTTTAGCTCCAGATTTTAATGCTTTTTATGATTTTTTTTCAGTCATTAACCATACAGCCATACACAGCTGCCAGTGATTCAGAATTACTGGACGAAGTAAAGCATCATAAACATGGATCCAATGCGCACTCGGTCACTGATGATGATTCGGTGTCCAGCAGTGGGACAGCAAGGAGACGCTTCAGCAAATTTCACATAGGCATGTTGTATTAGAAACAGAATTACTAGTTATGCAGCTCAAAACTGACTGTTACCGCAAAGTTATTGAGTGTCCTTTAAGACAGCAATAAAACAAATCTAAATATAGCCACCTAACTCATCAACCCCAGAGAAATAATGAATTCTTCTATAAATCATTGATTTAGGTCAGTCCAAATGTGTTTTTAAGGGAGAACGAGTTAACTGATATGAAGCAAGTTTACTTCTTCCTTATCTAAAGTTCTAATATGACCAGAAGTGAGACTTCATGGTTCAAAGTGCAATGCTCTAACCACTCAGCCTTGTAGGACCCTAATTGAATGTAAAGGAAAGAAAATCTGCTTGACTACTCACTTCTTAAATTATGGATCAGGACTTATCCAACAAATAAGTATTTATTAATTTCTTTAAATCTTATTTTCTGGTTACCTAGGTAACCCAGGTGACCTATTACAATGTGTTTGCATACCATTCTCTGTCATAAAGGGTCGGGTGGGGGATCGTAAGTTTTATCCTCCACCATTAACTCATCAACCCTGAAAAACAATGGACTATCCTGTAAATCAATGACTTATACCAGTCCAAATGTGTCTTTAGGGGTGAATGGGTTGCCACTGTATTACAGTGGAGCCTGTCTTGAAAGACCGCTCTCATTAATAACCACATGTCTTCTGAAACCACATTCTGAAAACCACTTGATTAGTAATCCCTTTAATAAAACCACTTTTGTAGAGTCCATCTGTCTTGAGAGACCACAGGAGCCTCTGTGGCCAATTGGTTAGTGCTTTGAACCATGAAGTCTCTTGTCAGTGCAGGTTTGAGCCCTGCTGGACCTTAAGCTGATTTTTGTTAAATAGTTTGCCAGTTTACTTGTGGAAGGCCAGTGGTCTCTGCCCGTATACATTGTAACTGGGTTCTCTCCTCCACCATTAAAAACTGGCCGCATCCGTACAACTGAAAAATTGTTGAGTTTGACGTAAAGCAAAAATAAAAATGAAAATGAACAAAATTGAAAAACCACTTTTCAGTGGCAGATGAGTTTGTCTCTAAAGACAGATTATACTGTACTGAAAAATTGTAAAGTTTGTTGTCCAACACAATGGAACAAAAACAAATCATGTGCAATGCAGATGTTGTCCAACGTAAACTTTTGAACATTTTAAACTTCTCAGAAACCACCCTGGCTGATTCTTTTCAGATTTTGTGTATAAGAATTTTAACGAACGAACTTGTAAATTTTCATAATATCTAGATGTTTTGTAGATCGACTAGGTCATAATATGTACAATAATATAATGTATCAGATTTTCTTGTATGATAATCCTATGTCATGTGATACAGGTTGGAGGAGGATGGCAAAGTCTGATCATGAGGATGACGCTCTGAGTGACCCACCTCCGCTTGATCGCAGAGAGAGCAAGAGTGAAATCCAGGTTCCCAGGTCCGGTCTGAAGGGTAAAATGTCCTTTAAAACTGCCAGCCATGCCACCATTACTTTTCTTAGTGCACGTAAAAAAATTGGAGGTTTGAAAAGTCTGGGAAAGAGAATGAGCAAACGTGGAAGTATGGATGGTAAGAATATGTGACGTGGAGGATTTTTTTTTTTCTATATTTGGACCACTGTCTTTACTCCAGTGTTGGGGTGTTTGACTTGCAAACAGATGTTTGGGGTTTGATTTCAGCTGCTGGGGCATACTTTAGACATTTTTAGGTCACCTGAGCCAAAGGCTCATGGTGACTTTTTGCGATCGTCTTTTGTCTGTCACCATCTGTCATGCGTCATCCATCGTTAACATTTACACATTTTCGACTTCTTCTCAAGAACCAGTGGGCCAATTTCAACCAAACTTGGTATACAGCATCCCCATGTAAAGCCGCATAGAGTTTGTGAATGAAAAGGGGCTAGGACCAATAGGAGTCTTAAAAGGGACAAAAAGTACCAAAAATATCTACTAAGTTTGCAAACCAAAAAATTGTACATAAACGAGCCACTAGGGGTGCTCCAGTAACATAGGGTACAATTGAATTACAAATTGTTTAATAACTCAAAACTGATCGACGACTTTTTGTATACAAAGATATATGAGAAAGTTGTTCGGAATTATTTAAGGATCATTTTGACAAAATTTCATGGTCAAGGTCACAAGCACCTAAGTAAATGGAAAATGAAATTTATTTTTGTAAAATTTTAGACATTTTTCACTACTTCTCCAGAACCATTGGGCCTATTTGAACCATACATGACAGGAATTTTTTCTCAGGTGACAGTTAAGACCCATTGGACCTCTTGTTTAATAAGAAGCAGGTTATGATTGTTGCTGGGACAAAGACTTTAACCTGGACTTTAACCCATCTTTTGAAATATAAAGAGTAGAGTATTTTGATATTTAGATATTTTGCATGTGCAAGCCTTCTGATCAACCTTATCAGGTGATACCATGACCTTTAACCTCATGAACTAGATAATACCATTTGATCTACTTCTTAAAGTCTGCCATAACTTCAGTATATGAAATACTGTCACAGCAAGCTATGTTGTGTAAAAAAAAAGGGTTGCCTCTGTCACTTTGACAAGCATTTGGTGTATAAAGTGAAATTTACGGGTCTTGTGATTGAGGAGATTCAAAAGCTAGGTTCCATGTCACAGCTGACATGGCACATCAAAGAATATGCATCAGCAAAAGTCCTTAGCACAGATCAAAAATTTGTGGCACTTCACCTACAGATGGTGATACCTTTATACAAGTGAAAAATTGTTGGCAAGGTATAAAACAGTAAAACGAAAGAAACCAAACTTCATCTTTATACACACAAGTGATGGATTTAGTGTTTTGCAATAGTGCAAAACTGATGTAGAACAACAAGAAAAAGCTTTTTTGCTAAGTTTAGGAAATATGGGTCAGATAACATTCTCTGAACTAAAGTACACAGGAGAGCAATGAAATATCTCGATAATTTTACGTTATGGTACATCTTTGTCTATCTATTTTCTTTCTTCCATCTTCTCTATTCATATATCATTATATGCATATTACTATATGTAAGAAAGGATGTATTATGATAAACTCTCCATTCATCTGTCTGTCCAGTCGTCTTTCTGTCCTTGTCATCCCTTTTATTTCTTCACCGATTTTGATGAAACTTGCCTTGTTTTAAATCTTAGACTGGAAACAGAAGGAGCTGACCCAAGCAGATGACACAGAGACGGACTCAATTATCATGAAGGAAAAGAAATTGGTCGACAAATATCTGGTTAAGTCAGGAATGTTGCGGTTTTCTTTCCTGTTGGAATGTTGCCATCCTGGTTCAATTCCTGACCCACAGTTAGTGGCATCCATGCTAGAACTGGTAGGTAGTGTTTAACAGTCAGTTTGCCATTACACACACTCATTAGCATGCTGTATAATAAAATTGTTATCAAAATGTTTGAGTGTGTTCCTGACACCCAGTCTGTGGTGTACAGATCTCTAGAATAAGGAATTTTGTGACAAGGTATTTGTCCCATCAGACAAGTATCTTTTAAAAGAATCACAAATCCACTTGTCTGTAATTCATAAAGGAAAAATATAAGTGAAAAATTGTCGAGTGTTGCACAAAAAACATCATTCAAAACATTTATGAAAAAAAATTCCTAAAAGTGTAACATTCATCAATTTTTTATTTAAACACTGAAAGGAAAAATTTGGTTGTTATTTGCCAGATGATTAACCCTTTCAACCCCACAGACCATAGTAGACTGGTCTGATACAAGTTACTTGATGGTGAAAGGGTTAACAAAGTTATGTCATGTGACAGTACAAAAGGGTTGGATGCTAGGATCTTTGTAAACGATGTATGTATTGTAGATTCACACAGAGGTTTGTATTTTTGAAATGTTTAATGGGGAATAGTAAGTATAAAATATATTTATCTTGGTCTTCCGATTTACTGCGGTGACCTTTTGAACTCTATTGCCATCCATACTCCAGCAGCTTATGAGCGTATAATAGGAGTAAACTTTGAAAGTCCGTCTTAAAATCTGATGGGTCATTTCTTTCTAAAAATAAAAATTTATGCAGATAATGAGCTTCCTCTTCTGTAAGGTTAACATCCTCCACTGTAAGGTTAACATCCTCCACTGTAAGGTTAACATCCTCCACTGTAAGGTTAACATCCCCTACTATAAGTTTAGCATCCTCTACTGTAAGGTTAACATCCTCCACTGTAAGGTTAATATCCTCTACTGTAAGGTTAACATCCTCCACTGTAAGGTTAACATCCTCTACTGTAAGGTTAACATCCTCCACTGTAAGGTTAACATCCTCCACTGTAAGGTTAACATCCTCCACTGTAAGGTTAACATCCTCCACTGTAAGGTTAACATCCTCTACTGTAAGGTTAACATCCTCCACTGTAAGGTTAACATCCTCTACTGTATGGTTAACATCCTCTACTGTAAGGATAACATTCACTACTGTTTTAGCATCCTCTACTGTAAGGTTAACAATGACCAAGCTTGCTCACATTCATGGTTTTGCCGTAGTTTATTTCAATTAGAGTTGAAACTCAGTATACTGATAAGTCGCTAGTGGCCTTTGGTTATGATTTGGTGGAAGTATGATTTTTTTTTTTTTGATTTTCGAACAGGAAGCACCTGTTGTAGCCAGAGCAGCTTTATTGCTAGAATGTGCACAATTTATACATCGTTGTAACCATGGTGATTGGCCAGGATGGATGAGACTGAACCTGCCAAGTTTTCGGCAGTCTGCTTCAGCATTACAAAGTCGGGGTCAGCCTTCAGGATACAGAAGAACATTGCAGTTACAGAAAGCAGCTGGCCGAATGTTTTATAAATGGGCAGAGGTAAAGCTTGTCATATAATGTCTTATCCTAGGATAAATAAAAAAAGTGTATCTGGTTCTCAGAGAATCTTTCGACCCTGAAAATTTGGCATATGAATAAATGGTTTTGTTTTGTTGTTGTTGTATGATGAAAATAATACCCATTTACTTTACCTTAGAAAGAAAATAATTTCACTCCTTATGATACAGAAGGTGAAAAAAGTAATTCCATTGCATTCCTCATACTATAGGGGACTGTAGGGTTTGTCTGCATCTGTTGGCCTAAGGTGTCGGTTAAGGTGTCATTTCACCAAGTACAATTTGGAAAAATCGCACGCGAGCACATGGGATTATGATCGCAGCTGTTTTCCTGTTGGCGCGGGGAAAGTCTGTGCGACCATAACCCATTATTATCTGTGTACACTCTATGTTCGATGTTATCTCGTTCAACCTTCGATATGTACGCTCTACTTGCATATAGTATGCTCTGTAGACACTCTTGGGTCTATCCACTCGATCTGATGCGATCTTAACAGGTTCAAGGCTCGTTCTGTTCGTCAATCTGGAACATAGCGTCAATCTCACTGCGATCTATCCTCTCAAGTGTGCGACCTCGGCTGATCAAGGCTCAATCATGGCCGATCTAGCTAAGTCCGAGTTGCATGTTTCAATGCATGTCATGCACGCAATAAGTTCTCACTCTAGAAGACTGAGCATCGCTCATCCCTGTTCTAGCCTCGATTGTCTCTCGACCAATGCGTCCTTTCCTCGACCATGTTCGATCTTTCGACTTTTTGTAAGAGTTTTAGGTCGAGGCTCAGTTTTTTGACAAGTCAAAAAACTGAGCTACGATCTCTTTGTCTGGGACACCATGCCTCGACCACTTGCAACCACGGAAGACCAAAGCGTGACCAACCCTCTGTCAACCATCCACTGCGTACGACTTGCGGCGACTAAGCCACGCTCTGAGATAGCAGCTCGGACTTCCGGGAAGATTTCTTGGCGAAATGACCCCTTTAATGCTTTACATTTGCTCAACTTTCACTAGATACAATGTAATTTTCCACAGGTAAGGGACATGCATTGATACATCAATACTTTCAGAATAATTCACAGGTAGGGGACATGTATTGAATCATCAATAATTTCAGTATAGTTTGCAAGGTCCTCATCCTATGTCATGGGTTCTTTATTCATGTTGCATGGTTATAAACTTTATATATATACTATATATATATATATATATACCTCCATACTATTGGGGTTCCTAATTATAATACTGGTGAAATTATCAGTATTGTAGTTTCATGGGTAGAGGATATCCATTGAGCGACCACTTTTGTGAGTCCACATTTTGAAAACCACTCGTTAACTTAATATTCTTAAGCCACGCTCTGAGATAGCAGCTCGGACTTCCGGGAAGATTTCTTGGCGAAATGACCCCTTTAATGCTTTACATTTGCTCAACTTTCACTAGATACAATGTAATTTTCCACAGGTAAGGGACATGCATTGATACATCAATACTTTCAGAATAATTCACAGGTAGGGGACATGTATTGAATCATCAATAATTTCAGTATAGTTTGTCAAGGTCCTCATCCTATGTCATGGGTTCTTTATTCATGTTGCAAGGTTATAAACTTTATATATATACTTTTTGTTTGTATATATATAGAAGCCATAATATTGGGGTTCCTAATTATAATACTGGTGAAATTATCGGTATTGTAGTTTCATGGATAGAGAATATGCATTGAGCGACCACTCTTGTGAGACCACATTTTGAAAACCACTCGGTTAACTTAATATTCTTTTAAATAAAATCTCTTTTAAGGGAACACCTGTCTTGACAGAGCACATTTGGATGCAAGAGTCATCTTTCAAGATTCCACTTTATTTTCAGAATGTTTTTCTTCAGTTTGTAAGATCATTAACTAAAGTTTATAACCTGTGAAGTTAAAATTGTGGTAATGGCCAGCATTCAGAAAAAAAATACAATTAGACCATACCACAAACTATTTCAGGTTAGGGGTAAAATTTGTCACTCGGACAAGCAGGAAATGGATGTAATGTAGGCAAGGAAATGAATTATTTAATGTAGATTTTCTTGTTTGTTTGTTTGTTTGTTTGTTTTACACCAGTCATAGAAGCCAGGAAATTTGAAAATGTTAAAAAAGGAGCAAGGCTGAATTACAGTTTTATAGACTGGATAGATTCTGTGTTGCTTTGATGAAAGTTCAGTCTGTAGTAACATATTACGTTTTATATTCTTATATACAGAATCTTGGAAGCATGATGGAATACATATTGTCAAAAGAAAATACAGATCGTCTTCACATCATCAGTGAAGTTCGCAGTGAAACAAAAAAGAAAGAACTGAGAATAGCCGATGAAGAAGAAGATTTTCTAGACGAAGGTTGTGATTTACTAATGTCCATCTGTTTTCTGACAGGAAATGATTTATGATTTAACGCTCATCAGAGTGTATTTATCGTCAATATGGATGTTGTTTGGGTAACGTCTAAGGCACCATGAATATTTATTTATCTATAATCCATACGACATCCGTATCGACAAGAAATGCACTCTGACAAGTGTTTATTCATGAATTATTTGAAATAGAAAATAGAACAGAAAATTCAATCGTTATATATTTACATATCATAGTTTTCATATTGAAAAACAAAACAATGAGCTTTAAATATACTGCCTTAAACATGTTCAGTTCAATTTTGATGGAACAGCACCATGTTCGGTTCAATTTTGATGGAACAGCAAAGTTCAAGGTAGAAGAGTAAAATATAGAGTACATCTGATTGATATATCCTGATGTGACATCATGATATGAATGAAGATACATCATTGTTATGTTATATAAGGAACTTCAGTATTACTGTAAATGTACTTATTTTAGCGGTATTCTAATATCAGCGCTCATTGCACTCAAGTCATTGCGCTAATTCAAGAGCAGTGCTAAAATTCCCCATCCTGTCATTCTTTATACACAACAAAACTACTATGCGAACTCGAGATTGTGCTAATAAGTTTATGCTCTTTGAGTGTACTAAAATATGAGTGTGCTAATTTAAATACACATACAGTAGGTGATATAAATGCAGTTCAGATCCATACTGAGTCAATGGGAAACTGCTGCAGGAAATGTAAATGTTTATGAATAATCACATATTTGGGATATTTGGGTTTCCATTGCATAAATATAGTTTTTTTCCTCAAGTTTTCACTAGATTTGATTTGTTGTTCTATATCAAAGAGATTTAAGATGAGTTTGATTATTGCCGACATTCAACAACATTTTTCAGAGTTATGGCACTTAAAAATCTTCATGAATCACTTAGCTCCAGAGGGATAGTATTTCTGAAACTTATTGTAGCGTTCAACAGATTAACCTTATCTTTTGTTCATTAATACAGCGACCGTAAATGAAACAGGCTCTGAGTGTCCTTACGCATTGAAGATGATGGGATGTTTGGTCTTACAAGAAATCACGACGTTTCTTAGGGAAACATTTCGTGATCTTACCAAAACTCGCAGTCCTAGACGAGACACTGTTTGGGATAGAGGCGGAGCTTCACGTAGGTGGAGCAGCATAGTAAGCAGTCCTGGTCACTCCCAGAGTTCTGAATCCAATATGGCTGATGTCCCCCACTCATCATCAGGTGAGATAGATATACATATTTATAATACCTATGATTATAATGCATATGATTTTTGTTGAGTTACCATATCTTAAAGTTTTCTACTTGGTGCCTCTTAAGAAAGGGAATTAACAACTATTTAAGTTTATAGAGGTTTACGTAGGCAAGAATCATCAATAGATACCACACACAGTGAAAAATTGACACAAAATAATTTCTTGCAGTTTTTTTTCATTTTCTGTTTGATTATTTTGATTATTTTGGAACTCCTCTGACTCAAAACCAAATAGAATTAGATAAAAAAAGACAAACCTACCTCTTGAAGTTTTGGAAATATTTTTGTTTTATTTTTCATTTTCAAATAAAATCTATTGTATCTGGTTAATCACTGTTTAAAGATTTTTGATAAACAACTCAATTATTTAGTTGCCATGGTTACAGATAGCCCTGACAGCATATAAGTAAAATTCTTGTGTACTTACAAGTAAATTAGAGTGTTATATCAAACAAAAGTTTATTATTTTCTGTTTTGTATGACAAGTTGTGTTTATCTGTGTATTATACTCCTGTATGTTTACACTCACACAACACACTTGTTAAGCTGTCAACCCCTGAAGTCACTATTGGACCTGCCCATTTCAAAGAATGGTTAAGTCCACTGTCAGAATTTAGGGCTTTATGATTTAGAATCAAAATTTTTATAATAATTTTACATACAATATGAACTTGTTCACCCCTGAATTATGACAGTGGACCATACTGTTTATTGATCTGGGTGAGTCCAAATGTGACCACAGGGTTGATGAGTTAAAGATCATTCCAGTGTTATGATATTTCTGGTTACTTATATTATTGTGTGGTTTAACTATATGACCTTCCTGAAGTAACATTGGTTAACAAAGCACATGTGACCACGTGTGGTTTAACTTTATGACCAGTAACCTATATGACTACCTACATGACACTGGCATGATTAATACACATGTTGTAATTTTACTGTGTTTTTTATTTAGACAAAGGTAATTGAATATTTCCACAAAATACATGTTTATGAGAAACAGGTACCTCAATTCACAGGCCTTTGATATTATATTTATTTAGTTTTCATTATTTTAAATCTTATCTACAAAGTTTAAAAAATACTAGCTAAACATATCAAAACTCGTATCTTTTTAAACTCTGTAAATTAAGTAACGAAAATAAGATGAATTTAAAATCATACAGCTATATGTTCAGGAACTTCTATTGATTGACTAATTATTATTCTGAATATGATATATAGACAAGATGATTGGCAGTCCTGGAGTAGGAGAAAGAAAAATAAGTTTTGCAGTTCTTGGCGAGAGATCCGACTCCATTCACAGCAGTACCACATCCATCTCTATGCTGGATCCGTCAGTTTCTCCAAATTTTCTTTCAGATGAGAAAAAAGGTAGTTAGTATGACTTAATAATTTGCTTTTTATGAAATACACTAAATATTGTCGGTCAGACAGTTTTTAGAGAGCATGTGTGTAAGAAGATTTATTATAACACTTGTTATATTTAGATATTGTCCAAACCTGAATATGTCAGTTCTGATGTTATTTTCGTGACATATTTGTTGTTTTTCCTGGATATTTTGAGAATTGCCAGCCACCCTGAATTGGAAAAAAATTATGACATATCTTATATAGTCTTTATTATAGTAATTTTTATCAGTTTTCCCAGCCAAGCAATTATTATAGAAATAATTTACAATTATTGAATTTGGTTGAAGGTGATATAAGGATTCATCAGTCCACAGAAGTGTGATATTGACAGAGACGAAGCCGAGATCAATATCATGTTTTTGTGGACTGATAAATCATTATGTCATCCCAAACTAAAGTCTGATTGCTTTATTACATTTCGTTTTCAAAATTTCAAAACAAAAAATCTCAATTCAAATTTAATCCAGCACAGAATGATTTTCTAAGAATGTTCTTTTCATGAATGTCTAAAAGCAACAATTTTTTCATTGTTTTTTTCAATGTGATTCATCCAATCATATACGTTTACACAAATCGGAAGAGAATGGAAGCACGAGAGGGTGATGTAACAATGAGCCCTCGAGACCGTTGAAGGAATGAAAGTAATGCCTCTACGATTAATATTCGTATTTATCAATGTTATTTGCCATAGTTACAACCAAAATCACCGGTTGGAAAATTCACAAGTCATATGATAAAAATTGTCATTTAGAAATTGAAATTTACCTGAAGGTGTGCATTTGAAGAGAAATTCTTCCATACCAAAATGATGCTACACTGCGTAATATATACTGGTGCAAGACAAAGAGATGTGCCAAACATCTACAGACACTATTATTTTTTACTGTATTTTTCATATAAAGCAACATTTCTTTCAAAAACCATTGTGAAGTCATTTCTTATCACATTTCAATAGAGTTTTTACTGTTAAAGAATTAAAAACAGTTTCATTATATATTCTGATATATATAAAATTTCAATTTTTGTGATGAAAACTCCTTATATGGGTAAATAATATTGTGACATCTAATTTTTTCACTTTCTGTTTAAATTGTCAATTCTTTGAAATTACAAATTAGAAAATTACATCCAAATATTGATAATCAATGAAACCTGGAAACATTCTCTGTTTAATGATGCAAATTTTATCGAAATGTGATAAAAAATGGCATCACAATATGTTATTGAAAAGATGTGGTTTTATATGAAATATATAGTAAAAAATAAATGTCTGTAGACTTTTGGCACACTCTGTATACGACAGTGTATTCATATAGTCATTATATTTATATTATATTATATATTTCACCATTTATTATTCACGCATGACTATTTGAACATTGGATTCAGCTCTAAAGTTTGTATATTTTGTTGACAAACAGGGAGAAGACTGGCCCAGGGCAGGCAGAAACTACTTAAGCATTTCCGTCGTGGTTCCAGTCATAACTCTAGTTTCCGACAGAGAAGTTTCCGACAAAAGCATGGTAGTAGTAAGTGTTTTTTCATCCAATTTACAGAAATTTCTTGGAAATCAGAATTTTGTAGAAATAATTTTTTTTTTTTTTTGGAAATAAAACTGGTTATTGTATAAGAAGATTGGTTGATGTCAAGTTTACATCCTTCTGCTTCTGTTACATCACCTTTGCATGCTTTATAGTTGTTTAATTTCACAGGGAGAAAATTTCACGTTTTTCTGAGATGATCTTATTCACAGGTATTAAATTCCGCGCAAGATAGGTCAGGTATTGTTTTTCTAATACTTCATCAGTGTAAGGTTATTTAATTTCACAGAATTTTCCATGACCGCGAATATAGCGTAATTAAATTCCCCATGAATAAAAGCAACTACAGTAAAACTTGCTTTAGTGACCACCTGGTCAATCATAAAGACTGTTTTTTGTTGTGCCCAATAGTACCATTTGTGTACAAATCAACCTCTATATAAAGACCACCTCCCTATAAAGACTGGTTTTCTTGTTTCCCTAAGGAGGTCGTTTCTCTGTATACAGTAGTATATATGTCTTATGGTTCTATGATTTTGGTGCAGGATTCCTCTTAACCCTTTCATCCCTACAGACCATTATAGACTGGTCTTAAACAATAGAAAAGAGCATACCACTCAGATATTCAGGGGTGAAAGGGTTAATTGCATAGCCAAATTGTCAGAGAAAATTATGCAAATAACAGGAATATGCAATTAACTGGAATGGCGTATGTTCAATTAGTCCTTCAGTTATGGGTATAATTCTATTATAAACATCCTGGGTACACTAGTAATTGATTCTCATTAAGTATTAGGGTAAAATAATTGAATAAAGCAAATTTTTCATAACACATGTTCTCATTTCTATCAAATTAGTATTTCCACATATAACTTTTTACTGTAATCAGTACATTTTTTCTCCATTTTGGGGAATATTTTATGCAGTTAACAGGAATTCTTGGTTAACCTATGCAATTAAAAGGAATATTTAACATATAAGAGATAGGAAATGGTTTTGTGTTTTGAGTTCTTATGCAGTAAACAGGAATATGCAGTTATCAGTTATGCAATTAAGTGCAATCAACTGTATTTGCAAAATTCATGGCTCACCCTGCCTTTAGCCAATTTATCCATTGACTAATTTTTCTCAGGATTGACTAAAAAATAGTAATTGGCTAATTTTTTGGCTAAATATTTTGGTTCTGTTTGGTGCATGTTTTGCGTGTATCATACCTTTGTTCTTAAGAAAAGAGTATAATGCAATCACAGACAACTGAGTCTGACAGTACACACAGCTTGAGTAGGGGCATTTAACAGAATTGTCTTGAAAATTCTCCCAATCAGGTCAACCTCCAGGCTGGCAGATAATGTGCCCCATGTTTGACATGTGTATGTTTGCACTTTCCACCATATTGCCTAAAATTTCCACACATGTCATAGATATTCATTGAGCTTGCTTATCAAAATTTCAATTTTCTGAAGAAAAAAATATTTTCTTTTTAATATTTTTTCTCGTCATCAGGTTTTAAAAGACTCGACAGCTTCAAGTCTCGAAAAGTCAGTAGCCAATCACTGCAGTCGGAAAAAGAAAAATTCTTTGATGAACCAGAACAGATGGAAGATGCCGAATCTCTGTTAAGTGACGAAGCTAACGAACCTGTTCAAGATCATGTTGAACCAGATGATGGGAGTCTTTGTCACAACATGCCCTGGATAAAGGTATGTTACGCAGGAAGACAACTTTGACAGACTTTTCCAATTGGATATTTTTTTTATTACTGCAGAATCAGAAAATCGTGTGGGTATAAAATCTCATTGTTTTACAAATAAAACATATCCTTTGACAGATACAGAACCTAATACTATTACTAGGTATAATTTGTGTAAAATTATGTCATGGTTTAAATTTTGTTGGTAAATGACAACAAAGAAATCAACAAAATTAAAACCACAACAAAAATTTCTGATTCTGTGGTATGGCCCCCTATTGAAATTTTTTTTTCGACCACATTAGACATGCATATCTACTGTTTTGCCAAGTCAGAATTTATCTGTCCACATCCTAAGGCACAAACAAGCTACATGCGCTTTGACGTCACAGTGTAGTTTTATGACCTAGAGCTTTTATGCAATGAGAATGCAGTGCATTAAAATTGCATCAAATTGTATTTACATGTATTGATATGTATTTGAGGAAAATAATCAAACATGGGTGTATTGAGTGGAAAGGGAAATCTCAACCTTTGTGGTAAGAATCTGAAAGTCCAATTTGAGGGTGTCCTGATTCT
Source organism: Atrina japonica (assembly GCA_030159075.1). Taxonomy (NCBI): domain Eukaryota; kingdom Metazoa; phylum Mollusca; class Bivalvia; order Pterioida; family Pinnidae; genus Atrina; species Atrina japonica. The sequence continues at coordinate 1,892,682 of BROG01000058.1, forward strand.
TACCACATGGTTGAAGATTTCCTGATCCCCGCAACACATCCATGTAAGATAAATAAATACACTCACAACAATAAATCAGGTCTAGGCACTGCCTCTGGATAGTCATAAAGACCTGACCTGATTTGTCATAAGCCACAAGTCCTAATTCTTTATAAAATGGTCATAAGTGGTGAATATGGTCCTAAGACTTAGAATCTTTCATAAAAGGGCCCCGGATTAAGAGAAAGGGCACCTGTACATACTAATTACTGAGTTTGTTCATTGAGTCTGTTGATGGTTGGGGGCATTTGTGATTTAAAAGCACATCTTCTTTATACTAATATAGGTTGTGGTACAGCTGGCTAATTTGTCCAACTTTATATGCCCTCACCAAGACTACTGCCATCCAAACTGTTATGAACGACAACGCAGATCATGTTCTAGACTGGTGACAGCTGTGAAGAAGGTATACCAGTCTACAGAAAATGATGAAGAGAGTGAAAAGAAGGAGATGAAAAAGGACTTCCTGAAGGAGAGGCTAAAAAGACGGGTAAGATGATAAAAAGATATGTACGGTATATAGAGATTATCATAATGGTAATATGATGTTAAGAGTTGGATCACGTCAAGTTGACGGGCAGATCATCAGATCAAATGAGACCTGAAGTGTCAAGTTTGATCTGATGATCTGACCCTGTCAGCAAGATGCGATTAGGATCAAGTTACTGTTATAATGATAAATTTAATATATACCCATCCATAATAAACTAATCAGTTAGATACGAATGTGTCACATGGTAAAATATGGATTTTTTTACACTGAGCTTAGTAACTTTTAGCACTGTTGCAATGGGGGCAGTAGGTTGCGCAAGAAAATATCAGATGTACAAATATGGAGTTTGTTCATTGATCATGGTAACTTTCGGTATTGTTACCATGGTAAAAGTAGTCCTGCTTTGTTTACTACATCATCATTTTCAGCGAGGGGTGATGTGGATTCAGAGTGAAATCAACAGTATCAAACTGGGAATATTGATAATATATAATATATAATAAATTGTATTATGTCACAATATTGAGAAGATTGGTAAAATCCAGCATTGCAAAAACCACTGTCCGAAATCACTATGCTCTTTCCTACCATGGTTTCATGTGACTGAAATCACTTGCAGCTAATGAATGTATACAAGGAGTTGGTGTGTCCAATCTATCCAATCACAGTAGTTGTGATCAGCAATGGAAATTATCGCATAGTCTGTTGATGTAATAAAATTCTGAAATTGTTTAAAAGCCGCAATGTGATTGATTGACGAATGGGATCACCATTTACTCGCATTGGCTGAGGCTTCATGAAAAATAAAAATATGCACATGGGTAGGAGAGCATATATATTTATTATCTCTGACACAGTCGAATCATTTGTGACCAAAATTTGCATGAATTAGTACTAGGGTATGTAGATACACCCCCCCCCCCCCCCCCCCCCCCCCCCCCCCCCAATGTAGGAGTCAGACAGTTGCACTAAGAGTTATCGTTTATACAGGACTGCTCACCGCCACTTGTGACATCAGGTAAACAACCCCCACATGTATGGTTTGCAGAAGAAAATCACATAATTAACAACACACAGAAATACCCTTGTTTACAGTACTATGTTGTGATTTTCAGTACTGCGGATGGATCAGTATGGCTGCTGTTGTTAAAAATAGAACATCAGCATATATATGCGAGTCAAATCAGTGATACTGGTTTATATGAATCTCTAGATTTGATTTTGTTTTTTTCTTTCTGCAAAATAGGAATCAATTTTCCAGCAGAGCTCACCTACCAGACGTAGAGAGAGTACGCCATTGCTAGAGAAAATAAAGACGGATGTATCTATGAGTAAACTGAAACTCAATTCTGCATGGAAGAGAGAGGATAAACCAAAAGAAATCAAAGAGGAGTCTGCCATTATAAAATATATCAATTCGCAGGTAATGCTTGATATATCAATATCTATTACTAACAGCAAATTTGATTGGTTCAGACATGAAAATGACATGTGTGGTATTTTTCCATCCATAACAAAAATATTGTTCATTTTCATTGGGATCAGCAAATGTTGATACTTTTGGAGGAATTGTTGGGTTTACTTCAAAGGCACACTATAATTCTAGTGGTGTTCTTTCAACAGCTGTCATGTCAATCACTGCTCCTAAACTGCATTTTTACCCGAGATATTTTTCGTGTTTCTGAAGTCACTTGCTTGACAAAACTTTTTACATATGGCACCTAGTGCAATGATGACAGCCATTGTTCTTTATACAATCAGTGTTAGAAGTGGTCTTTCAGATGACATTTTACTCATCGACCCCCTAAAAAAACAATGGAGTCTTCTGTAAATCAATGACTTAGACCATTCCAAATGTGTCTTTAGGGGTGAACGAGTTAAAATGAAGGTCCTATGTAGCATTGGTCATACTACATTAAGAACCCTCATAACCATATCGTCATTAGTGCATAGCTGTGTTCAAAAACTGTGGCACTTTACCTATAGCAGGTGAAGTCAATGATAGAAACAGTCTATGCATTCTGTAGGATTTGCAAGTGTGATATCACATGGGGACTTTTGGGGAATTTGAATGACAATTACAAATGAAAACAATTAAGGGGTCATAAGCTGTGTTTACCAACAAAAAAAAATCGATTTTTCTACTTTTACTACTTGTACTTGATGTACAGTAACAAACAAGAGAGCTATACACAGGCAAAAAAATCTTATATTCCTATATATTTTGTGAAAATAAGATCAGGTCCATTGTGATATGATATACAAATAGTAAGGTTGAGTTAGTCAATTACAAGTGACTAATTGCCAAACCTGGGTTTCTCAAGACATGTTCCAAAATATATGGAACTTTACCTGTGTATATCTCTTTTTTGTTATTGTATATCAATCTAAGTAGTAAAAAAAGGAAAGAGAATTTTTTGAGAAAAAAAAAGCTAATGACCCTTTTATGATTTAATCTATTTTGTAGAGATTCTGGAATTGGCAGATATGTGCTTTTCAGTCCCTAAGATTTGTACTTTTTATTTTACAGGCTCAAAAACTAACTCAGTGTCCAATGGGTATAGTTGCCAAAGCTGCACCTATCCTTACGGAGGATAATCTCAGTGATATCATGCCTGTAGCTTGGGAGTTACTGCTGGAGAGTGACCAGGAACTGGCAGCTGCTGCAGGTCAGTAAAAGTCAGCTGACAGTCACATGATCATTATGCACATGGCAGTCACATGACCATACATATATATATATATATAATAGGGTTATATGTATTATGCATTGCATGGAATGTAAGGTAAATAAGAAGTAAACATCAGTGTTTGTAGTTGTTAAGTATGAATTTACACTATTAAGTTTATCCTCTACTACAGGCATTAGACACATGCCTTCTGATGGTAAACCCATCTGTGTTTTTGTCTTGCTGGCACCTGGGCCTGACTAATAAAACTTAAGAATTACTTTTTAAAAGTCTAAAAGTTTTATTTGGCTTTGGATAATAGTGAAATCTGAATGGCTAAGCAGGCTATGTTGAGGACATTCTCAGACTTGAGTATGTTCTCAAGTTTTATGGTGCTGGACCCAGGTCGTGACTTAACAAGATCATTTTCAGAGTAACAGTGTGACTGCCACACATGTTTGTGTTTCATTATAAGTAGATACCACCCTATTACAATACAATAACATGAGAGTCTACATAACATAATACTTTTGAATCAGAAAATTTCATGGGGTTAAAATTTTGTGGTTTTAAAAATGAAACAAATTTGTTGACATTAAATTTCGTTGAAATTGGAAAAAAAGTTTGTAAAGCGATCTATTTGTATTACTTAAGTGTAATTTTGTATATTTTCGTCAGGGTTTTAATTTCGTTGATACATGAAAACAACAAAATAAATGAAATTAAACCACAATGAAATTTTCTGATTCAGCAGTATTTCAATATATTCACACAGACTCAATTGACCAAGTCTAATCTATCAGGTACGGTAGCCAACAAGCGAGAAGGATGTCCACATATTGGAAATAAATAGATATAATGGAACATAATGTATATGTACAAGTTGAGAAATCAGTATGAATGTTTTCATGTTCAAACAAATATTTTCAGTTGGATTTTACATCCATTTAAAGTTGATGTGACCAGTCTTATCTCATTTACCCCTAAAGACACATTTGGACTGGTCAGTCATTGATTTATAGAAGAGTCCATTGTTTTTCTGGGGTTGATTAGTTAAGTGATCTGTAAATTTCTTTCTTTCATGTTACCTCAGCATCAGTATATCTCTTGACATCTGTGAAAGCTCCAGAGAAGGCCAGCAAGTTGGTGATCAAAGAGCTACAACATGAAGATACAAGTCAAAGAATCAATGCTGTGTTGAGGTTAGTACGGGAACCATTGCTATAGTGAGGTAAATCAGGGGAACGTTGCTATATCAGGGAAACGTTGCTATATCAGGGAAATGTTGCTATATCAGCAAACCTTTGCTATAGTGGTGTAAATCAAGGAAACATTACTATATTAGAGAGCCATTCCTATAGTGGGGTATGTCAGTTAACCATTCTTATATAGAGGTAAGTCAATGAACCATTGCTATAGTGAGGAAGATCAGGGAAACGTTGCTATATCCGGAAACCATTGCTATAGTGAAGTAAGTCAGGGAACCATTGTAATAGTGAGTGGGAACCATTTCTGACTTTTGGAATCAATACTATGGTGAAGTAAGTCTGGGAACCATTGTTTTAGTGAGGTAAGACAGGGAACCATTACAGTCGTAAGGGGAACATGAAACATTGCCATATCAGAAAACTATTGCCATCCCTATAAACCATTGTTATCTTGAGATAGTTCGGGAAGTATTGCTGTCTTTGGGAACTATTGCTATGGTGAGATAAGTCAGGGAAACACTGCTATCTTTGGGAAATCATTGCTATTTTGAGGTAACCAACAATGTAAGTATCTCTCTTCAAAAATCATATCTTGCTGTACAATGTAATATATCATATCTTGCTGTACATTGTAATATATCATATCTTGCTGTACAATGTAATATATCATATCTTGCTGTACAATGTAATATATCATATCTTGCTGTACAATGTAATATATCATATCTTGCTGTACAATGTAATATATGTCATATCTTGCTGTACAATATATCAGAGGCTCGCAAACTGGAAAATTCAAAAACTTGTAACATAAATATGATATGAATGGAAACTCGTGACAGATCCTATATATCTTTCTATACAATATAATATTGTATCATATCTTGCTGTACAATATAATATTGAATCTTGTTGTACAATATAATATTATATCATATCTTGCTGTACAATATAATATTGTATTGTATCTTGCTGTACAGTATAATATCGTTTCATATTTTGCTGTAGAATATAATATTGTGTTGTATCTTGCTGTACAGTATAATATTGTTTCATCTTGCTGTACTATATAGTATTGTATCATATCTTGCTGTACAATATAATATTGTATCATATCTTGCTGTACTATATAGTATTGTATCATATCTTGCTGTACAATATAATATTGTATTGTATCTTGCTGTACAGTATAATATTGTTTCATCTTGCTGTACAATATAATATTGTATCATACCTTGCTGTACTATATAGTATTTTATCATATACAAAGTACTTGATACGTAACTTCTGCATTGTATGATATCGGCAAAATCAACTAACCCATATCAGACCGGCCGTGCAAAAAATCCGTATCCGTATCAGACCGGTCGTGCAAAAATCCATATCATCCACTTCGGAAATTATCACGCGGAACGCCTTGGGATTGTATCCGCTTCAAGCGGCGCGTGACAACTGTCAGACGACATCTTGTTTGTTTACAAAAACAACCGCTTGTCATGTCAAAAAGAAGGCGAACAGATATTGGAGAGTTTAGCCGCTAGAATAATGGAGCTGGACAAATTAATTGACAAGGAGAATAATGTAAACAGTGCCGTTTTAAATATAGAGCAAGGAGAAGAATTGGTTCGTGAAAATTCTGAATTTAACGTCAATAACGATAATATTTTTACGATAGGCCTAGCTGATGTCAGTGACGATACTAACGATACATGTACTACTGTTAATTTTACATTTACTTCACTTCAGAAAATTTAAAACTGAAACTTTAATTGAAATTAATCAACATAGATAATTTGCATGTTGTGGTGTTTGTATATGATAAATAGATTACAACATGGTAAAATTCATATCACATATCATATCAGCCCTCGGGCAATATCAGACCTCGGGCTAAAGCCCTCGGTCTGATATTGAGCCCTTGGGCTGATATGATATGTGATATGAATTTTACCATGTAATAATCTCTATGTATCATATCTTGCTGTACAATATAATATTGTATCATATCTTGCTGTAGTGTATTATATTGTATTATATTTTGCTGTACAATATGATACTGTATCATTTTGCTATACAATATAATATAATATCGTATGCTGTACAATATAATATTATATCATATCTTGTTGTACCATATAATACTGTATCACATGCTATATTTTCTTCTGTTCTAGATTTGGAATTCTTTGGATGTATCGTCACCAGGTGTGGCCTCGCATGGAGGAGGGAGCTAATTTACTTTTCAAGGTGACTATCTACAGATTAGTTCAAATGACATGATATTTTATTGACCAAGAACTTCTCTCTATCTCTTAGATATGTAAACCTGTTTTGTGCTTGTTTTCTGAAAGCTACTATGATTTGCTTAGAATTGTGTCAGTGAAATTTCATAACTTTTATTTTCTGATTTATGTCCAAAATTCTACTATATTTGCCAGAGTTATGGGACTTTGAAGTACTAGTGCTTCTCAAATACATTTTCTTTGTTTTGTTTTTTTTTTTATTTTGATTTAACTTGAACTTATTCACTCCTCTAGATAGTGTTGATGGTAGATATGACCACATCATTTACTTTTATTCATTTTTAGATATTTTTTATTTATGTGATAGATTCCCCCACCAAGCATAGACTTCACACTGCCATCTCCCACTATAGGACTGCCAGCTCAGACAGTTGTAGATCCACCTTGGACTCCACATTTCAAAGCCAAAATTGAGGAAGTGACAGTGAACCAAGAGGGGAGTGTAAGTTTAATTTTATTTGGTCATCCTAAAATTTGTTCAATTCTTTATTATTAGATATATTACCAGGAAATTTTTGCCCCTGGTTATTTTCACCCTTTTGTGCAGGAAACAAATGCACGCCTTCTTAGATTCATTCTAAATCAGTAAGTGTCATGGATGGCATAAATGTCCATGCATCAGTTAATTAACCTGGAAATTTTGCCTGCGTTCTAAATTTGCCCTTTCGACTAAGGGCAAAAATGGTGAAAATGAAACAGGTGAGAAAATTTCCAGGTATGTAATACCACTGTTTAACAAGGTGGTCCGAAAGTTTTGCAATTTTTTTTCAGTCCAACAAATGTATATTTACACACAAACAATTGGATATGAGAAAAGAGAACAAGTGAATTTTCTTGGGCCAGCCAAGACTTATATATACATTAGTTACAAAAAGCATGAACAAAAAATACATGATTCTGTAAAAGTCAATCAAGATATTTATCATGTGATATAGTGATGTTTAACAGGATGGTTTCAAAGTTTTACAACTTGGTTCAGTCTAACAAATGTATATTTAATAGCACACACAGAAAAAAAAAGTTAATTTTTTAGGCCAGCCAAGACTTCTACATGCCATAGATTTTTAAATATGACAGGAACTTTGTTGACCAGGAGCATCTTGTATCATCTTTTTGAGACATACTTGAGCATTAAGTCTAATGATGATGATGATGTTGATGATGATGATAATTAAAGATATTAATAAGCGTGAAGGTGACAGATATATGATCATGTGGGTACATTGTAGAAATCTCTAGTGACAGCCACAACTACCAGACGGAAAGAACAACAGGAAATGATCAGAAAAGCTTTCCAGGCAGAAGAGGAGAGAAAACGTGTAGGTCGTGAAAAGTTCCAGATGACAACTGTTCCCGTCAATCAGCTGGCGGCATACGAGCCTGTATTGCACCACCCCAGTGAGGAGCATGATGAAGGTACACTATTCCCATGTAACTTAACTCATAAATCCCTGAAAAATAATGGACTCTTCTGTAAGTCAATGACTTGGGTCAGTCCAAGTGTGTATTTAGGGGTGAATGAGTTAAGTGTCCTTAATTTGTTTTGATGTTTCAGGGAAATTTTCATCATCCTTTGAGGTTCATTACTCTGTACTTCTATACAATACTTTTCTATAGCATCATCTTTTGAAGCAGAGAAACTGTGCTTGTTTGTAAACATAATAAATTAAACTAAGCCAAACTTAACTCAGACTTTAGAAGCTTTACTCCGTTGATCCTAAAAAAAAATTCTCCAGACTGAACAACTTTAACCTTGTACTTGACCAGTCACAATGATCAGATATTTTTCTCGTTCTGGTACTGATAATTTTCCAAATATTTGATGCCTTAATTAAACTGTATGATGTCATATTACTGGAAAGATGTTGTCCATAAATGTCTAATGTTTTAGATGCAACTTCCTGTATTTGTAAACCAATGAGCTGTGCTCACGTTCAGGTTTTTGTCTTACGTCTGCTTCACATAGACATGGAGGCATGACTGATTTTTCACTTGTAGGATTTTGAACACAAATTAAAATTTTGGTGAATCGTGATACTTTAAAAGACAAAATGCATGAACAGTTTACCTGTGATCACTTTCATTTGCTGATAAATTTGGATTTGTTTTTTATCTAGGTAGTCAGAAACTATATACTAATATTAAGGTTGTGGAGATATTTACCGTCTGGTGATCTAAATCATACACAAGCTCTGTACAGTATGGCCTACGTGCATAAATGTAAACACACTTGTGATCATGATTTAAACATACTACTTATACAGGGTTTTCCCTAGGGTTGAATTTTGTGAGTCCCTCAAAAATTTGTGAGTCCCAAGAAAAAATCTGAGTCCCGTTGAGTAATAGGGACTTGCTATATCCAAATAATGAAAAAAATGATATCCTTTTTCAGTCCCAGATTCAAAATCACTTCAGTTATAGAGTTATAGTGGGTTCTCAGGGACTCAGTTTTATTCATTTTGTGCACCCAAAAATATTTTATGCATCAGAGAAAACCCTGCTTATAAAAAAAATGTGAACTTGCACAGCATTGAACTTAAATCACTTAATGGAATCAAGAGGCATCTTTAACCATGCTTTACTAATATGATTACCTTCTGGTTATCAACTGATATAATCACTTGCCATGATTTTTAGTTAAGAACCTGAAATATATATGTATCTTTCATTGGATGGAAAGAAATACCAATGTTAGTTCTATAGATAAAAAAAGTAATATGGTAAATTTGAAGGGGGGTGGGGTAAATATCTGACACTGGATTGAGGAATAACATTTAAATTGTTGGAAAATTGAAAGGATCTGGGGCCCGTTTTACGAAAGATCCTAAGTCCGAAATCCTAACTTTTAGTCCTAATTACCATAGCAACGTATCGCTGATTGGTCAGTCCCATGACAATTAGGACTAAGACTTTAGATTTAGGACTTAGGACCTTTCGTAAAATGGGCCCCTGAATTTGTTAGTAGCAACTCTCAATGAAAAAATATGAAATTGTGTTGGAAATGATTTGGCACCAGTGCAGATACCCTCCCACATAGTTGACCTCATGTGTAACTCATTGTGCAATATATACGTGTCGGATCTACTGTTATATGTAAATGTCCGTTGCTGTCTTTGTTCCGTCTCATTCTGACTTCCTGTCAGTTTGACCTTCCTGCACTAACAATATGTTACTCGTTAATTGTTGTAATTTCCTTATGTATACCCAGTATTAGTGCCAAAATTGACTCCTTGTATTCCTCATATCCGTTTCATTTGTTTACCTTCTCTCCCTTTCTCACTTTCTCTCTTTGTTTTTTTTTTTTAAATTTTATATATCCAGATTGTGAGCAGTGTATATTTCATATATTAATATGTATACATGTATCTTATTATGTAGTTAACATTATAATTGTATAATAACTCTTCCCCTATTAACCATTCTCTGTCCGTCCCAAACTTAAAAATTTGAGAAAAGTTATCCTGATTATATGTGTTTTTGTTTTGCATTCATCAAATAATAATTATGGTTCTTCATATGTGTTGGTGGAAACATTTATGTAAGGAAGATGGGGGAGAGGGATGGAAAAATTTCCAGGCAATATCTTGAAAATGAATAACATTACATATTCAGCATAAATTCTTCTTGTTCTTGTTTTTAGATAACTATTTTCGTTTTATTCGTGAAACCTTTAGAAGAATGCAAGACAAAGATTTTGTGAAATCTGGTTATCATTATGTGTATATATACTGGTAGGACCTAACCTTTGACAGAGTTGCTTCCCCTACCATATTCGTTTGCGTAGCAGGTTATGCAAAAAATCGCTCCAGTCAAATTTTAGTGTATTTCTCATACACCGAAAAAAAAAATCAATTCAATGTTTATAAATAACTTTCAGTTATAAGAATTAAATCTAAGTACTTAAAATACAAAACTTCCATTGTCACGCAATAATGGTTCAAATATTGGCAACATCAGTTGCACGTACAAATATTTTGAGTGCAACTAGTGTGTAGGCTTCAGTCCAGCATCAGTTTCACACATGTGAGCCAGCACAAGTTTTTACAAGCTAATTTTGCTTGAAATTTAAAGTACAATTCAGGAAAGTTGAATTGAAAATTATTCCAGCGGTTGGAGCGACTGGATATTGATCATTTGTATTAACTCATCAACCCCTGAAAAACAACGGACTCTTCTGTAAATCAATGACTTAGATCAGTCCAAATGCGTCTTTAGTGGTGAATGAGTTAAAAGAAAGGGAAATATGGACCGTTAGTGATGGTTTGATTTAATTGAAAATATTAAAACTATTTTGTGCACATTGTTTACAATTTGCCATGTGTTCATTACTATGTCACTACAGTGACAGTGTAGTGATGTAATGTTCACTTTCAGAGAGATGTCCCTGCAGTGGGCGTGGCTTGCATACAAAATTGAGTTTGTGGAATTTACACTCAACTTTTCAGCTAATGAAATTTTTTACAATTGAAAAAATATTAATTATAATTCCGTAAACCAGAAACAAAAACTTGCATTAAGTATTTGTTTGTGTAAATATTTAAGATCTCTAAATCGCCAAATCAACAATCCAATTAAGTCATTCATTTTTTTTTTCCAAGGGGAAGTAACTCTGATGATATTACTAACCGTATATTAACCATTGTTTTAACCTTTGCTTGTTGGTAATGTCTCTTGTCTAACTGCACCCGCTTGTTATTTTGTGTCTGTAGCTGTGATGTCAGACGAGCTAAGTAACCTGGCCGCACGACGTGTCTCCCTGGCCCCTGTCAATCGTGCTAACATACAAAGTCGTAGCATGTCGTGGAGGAACGGTAGTGTTCACTGGGGACGTGTTGGCGTGGAAGGTACATAGATTGCTAGATGCCCTGCTCATTTCTTTTCTCTTTTTTTAATGTTAATTGATCTGTAATATTGATTTTTAGACTTTCAGAGGAAGGATAATTAGAAAATAGATTACATGTATTTCAACTCTAAGTAATGTAATTAACACGTCAATGATGATATTGGGAGAAAAGATTATTACTTTGAGTTATTTAAGGATGACGGAACTAATTCCTTTCAACACTAGATTTTTTCGCTGAAATTTTTATGTATAATACAGTCAGTTTGCATACCTGATAAATGCATTTTCCTATTTATTACATAATAACTCAAAACAGAAAACCATTTCCTATCTCTCATATGTTTTTAAAATATTCCTTTTGATTGCATAGGTTAAACCAAGAATTCCTGTTAATTGCATAAAATATTCTCCAAAGTTGGGGGAAAATGTACTGATTACAGTAAAAAAAAATATGTGGAAATACTATCTTAATAGAATTAAGAACATACCAAACTATGTTTTATAAAAATTTTGCTTTTTATGACATTATTTTTACCTTAATGCTTAATGAGAATCCATTACTAGTGTACCAAGGATGTTTATTGTAGAATTATATATAAAAATGAAAAGACTAAATAAAGAAGAGTTACCATTGTTCATTAACTCGCCAACCCCTGAGAAACAATGAACTCTTCTATAAATCAATGCCTTTGGCCAGCCCAAATGTATCTTTAGGGGCAAATGAGTTAAAATACACTATTCCTGTTAATTGCATAATTTCCTCTGACATTTTGGCTATGCAAATAAAGGGGCATTACCTGTGTTTACAAAAAAAAAAATACATGTATTTTGATTTTTGCTACTTTTACTACTTGTACTTAATGTACGATAACAAATGAGCTATATACACAAATATAAAAAATCTTACATTCCTATATATGTTGTGAAAATATTATATGTATTATATTAATATTATATGTATTATAGTTCATCGGGGAAACTTTAAGTTCTGGATGACAAATTCCTGTCGAGATATTATTTTTCTCCTTCTTAGGGCAATAACATATACGTATGTCCACACACAAAGATATTTATACACAGACAACATATCAATGGGATTGTATTTTACTACCCGTAGCACCAGAGTTACTTCAAAGAACACAGCGGTGGATGGAAAACCGGGAGTGAGACGTCCTGTAGATATTCTCACCATTAACTTTATACAGTAAATCTAGGCCTTTAATCTTACACTATCAAGCCTTGCACCAGACTAGCTATATATACAGTTTTTATCTTAATACTGCTGACCACCACATGTATGTCACTTCCTGTTTAGCAGACCTAGCGGAGTATTTGATAAAGGAAAACCACTCTTTCTAACCAAACATTTTGTTACCTTTTTCCACCTGGTATGCGTAAACGGAGGGGTAAAAAAAAATTTCTTTGTACATTATACTTGGGTTTTATGTATATCTAACCAAAAATGTAATAAAATCAACATCGAATTTTGTGTCCGTTGACTTTTAAGAATTTTTATGCCTATGTATATCTCTTTTTGTTATTGTATATCAATCTAAGTAGGAAAAAAGGACAAAAGTTTTGGAAAAAACACAGCCATTGCCCCTTTAAGAGGAATCCACTGTATCTGGAGTCATATCTTATCAAACCAAACTAGATTTTTAAAATTTGATTTAAAGACCTCAAATTTACCGAAATTACTGTAGAACATGTTGGGAAATTTTCCCATCATACACCATTAAATGTATATACAATATTTTTGGACAATATATAAATATTATATAAGCAGTTCAATTTTCTGTCAAAATAATTTTAAGAATTACATAGTTACAAAAAATCTATTTATTTCTGGGGTCGTGTATAAGTTTAAGTGAACTAAAAATGTACAGTCAAAATCTGTTTTCAGCAGCCACTCAAGGGAACTTGAAAAAGTGGCTGCAGAAGACAGGTGGGCTTTGGTTCCAGGTTGACAAAAATCACAAGAAAATTGGTGTCCATTATGCAGTGCATAACAACACATGTATATTCCTATACCAATATGTGATAGTTTGATGTTAAGGTGATCAGGTGTCAAAATCATGTACATTACAGAAGTTTGCCAGTTTTCTTGCGGAAGGTCGGTGGTCTTTACCTGGGTAACCAGGGTTTCTCCTCCACCAATAAAAACTGGACGCCATCATATGACTGAAAAATTGTTGAGTATGGCGTAAAACAAAAAATCAAATCAAATCAAATCAAATGTACATTACAGTGCTGCTCAGCTAATATGTTTACAGGTTTTCTAAAAATAGATCATGTGATCAACCATGGCTGCTGAAAATAGTGAGACCAAGCATTTTGTCCTGTATATCACTGACCGTTGGCAGTGTTAGACAGGTGGCTGCTGGTTTAGGTATGTTTATATAGTGAATTTGATTTGGGGGAACAGAAAGTGGCTGTTGAAGACAAGTGGCTGCTGAAAACAGGTGGTCTTTAAGGCAGGTTTGACTGTATATGAAATGAAAGGAACACAGAACACATCACATAATTACATTATGATTTATTCTTATTAGATATATGCCACATTATTTAATTCAAAGATTTCAATCATATTGATACAAGTCACATTTTGGTGGGGAAAGTAACTATTAATATCCCTAACAAAGTAGGTCTCTCTATGGAGACTGTTGCTAAGGACAACCATAAAAGGATGTGACTTATCAATAGGGATCAATCTCTAAGGGTTGCTTAATAGTGACCTTTATCATAAGGTTAAAGCCAGACCATACTGTCTAGGGTGTTGTCTGTGAACATGTAAGAAATGTTTTCTTAGCTAGCCTGTTTTTAGAAGAAAAAATCAACATGAAGATGGTATTGAAACCTGACCAAAGAAACCACCTTGTCTACCACTGATATGTGATCTCTCAAAACATGTTTTATTTCAAGGGTTTTAAAGAATCATTTTTGGTCTGTTATGCAATTTTGGCAATATTTTCCCAATTTTCGGTTGCAGAATTCCCAATTTACTAACCTAAATTTTGTCCTCGCACATTTATCTTGTCGGAGATGGAAATAATATTTAGCTCGCTGGGACATAAGTCTGGAGAGCTAATGCCATACTCCCAGTATCGTCGGCGGCAGCGTCCGTAGACAAAACTTTTTCTCGCACCTGAGATAGACTGATCTCATTTTTTATCAGTACTGCAAAATTCTATCAGGAACTGCTGATCCAAAACACTTTCTATCCTTACACATCGTTTGCATTGTTGTATACATGGGGGATCAAAGAGATTTTCGTGTTGATAGTTTAAATTATCAGTTACACATAAGTCTCACCAAATTTGTTTGAAAAGAAATAAATATGTAGGTATATAATGCGGGTTTATATCTATCTGCGGACAGTGGATGAAAAAAGAGTGATTGACGCGGTTGCTAACTGATTTATTCAGGTATGTAAACAAACAGGATTTCAAGCTTCCCATGTGAGAGAAAAATCATCAAGTACCACCTTTGAGTTCCAGATAGAAAAAACATTAGTCTCAAGTGCGGTGAATCAATATCCCAACCCGGCTAATGCCTCGGATGGGACTTACTGATTCATCCCACCCTCGAGTGATATTTTTCTATGGAGCTGGATTCTATAAACCTGGCCTATAACATTTTAACCACAAATGACAGGGATCTGATATTTCACAGATTCCTTATGGCGAGAGCTTTCATTTGGTGCCTTACCTTTCAAAATAATAGGAGGGGCATATCGCTTTGCCGCTGTCGGCAGGTAGGTGGGTCAGTCTGTTAACCAACAGTTTCCATTCATTATCTCTGCAGCGGGTACACATATTGAAATGAAATTTCGCATACAGATTCATCATGATAATATCTAGATCAAGTCCTTATTTGGTAAGCATTAAACAATTTTTGACAGAGTCATGCCCTTTGAAATTTGAAAATTTCCAATAATTCAGTTTCCACTTATGGGGGAGGGTGGCATAACTGTTTTACAAACAACTCTTGTTTAGTCACTGTTACATTTGGATATTGGTCCCACAGGACATGTGGTCTCACAAGACACATGGTCTAATGGGACACGTCCTCTCACAGGACAGGTGGTCTCTCACATTTAGATTCTACAATAGAAAAAGCAAACATTTCTTCACCCAAAAAAAGTTTCCTTTTGTGTTCTCCAGGTAGTTCCAATCCTCTGTTCCATGTTTAAGTAATTTTTTACTGAACATTGTAATCATTATTTCCGTTTACTAACTTACCAGTGTACGGTCTTCTACTAACACCATTGTCTGTGTGTAATATGAAATATTCATTTAAGGGTTGTTTTTCATTTTTGGAAAAAGCATGGAATGTACATGCAGTGGCTCATGGAAAAAATTCGATGTGCAGCACTGAGCCACTGCATGTACATTCCATGTTTTTTCCAAAACTGAAAAACAACCCTTATATTTATATACAGTGGAATCTCATCATGTCAAAATCGGATGAGTCGAAATTCCGGTTATGTCAAAGTTGAACGGCCGATCCTGTTGTTTTACTATATATTTATACTACTTTTATTCCAATTATCTCGAAATTTCACCTATCTCAAAGTATTTTTCTGGTCTGAAGTATCAAAATATTACAGAATTGTCACTTGTTATCCTGAAGTTACCATCTGTGATTGAAGGTTTACATTTTGTACACAGAAATCATTCATAAAATTACTTGTTTACCTGCAAAACACAGGACAATCGACTTCCTTTAATGAGCCAAGATGAAAGTGTAATTAATAATTGCTTAAATCCAGTTTGAATTATACTTTACCCTGAGTAGGTCTATTTGTTGTCCAATAAGAATAGAAAATGTGTGAATTGAAATTTTTTGATTATCTCGAATTTCGGATATCTCAAAATAAACGGGGCAGTCCCGTGAATTTCGAGATAGCGAGATTCCACTGTATATTACCATTTTCTGTAAAACTGTAGTCAGCTGGACACGAAATTCATTGGGGGGGGGTTATGACGTAACAGCTTTGTGTCCAGCATCAAATATACAGCACAACTGGTCTGTATACTTGAAATGAAGGAAATAACAATCGGTATGTAATATATTTGTTTATTGTAACGTCATAAAAAACTTGTACTAAAATTGATTCAATTATTAAGAAATTTATGATTCTTCTGTTCACCAGAATGAAGCACATACTGTAGAATCAGAAAATTTTGTGGGGTTAAAATTGCGTTTTATTTTCAAATAAAACAAGTTCGTTGACATTAAATTTCATTGAAATAAAAATATGTTTGTAAAAGAACCTATTACTATTAATAATTGTAGTTTATGTAAAATTTTGTCATGGTTTAAATTTTGTTGATAAATGAAAATGCCAAAACAAACTAAATAAAAACCACAACCAAATTTTCTGATTTCACAGTACATTGTAGCTAAAGAATGAAATTTACACCAAACTCTTCACATACTCTTTAAAAATTGTGGATCATCTCTATCAATGTCTTGTACTCGAAAGATATTACATGAAAATAGATGGAATGAAACGTTTATACAAACAGAAAGAATTATCTTTCAAAAGCTTTCATTGAAATTCTTAAAATTTTGTTTACAATTTTTCATCATAAAATGTTTCTTTTAACTGGTAAAAGATCATTTTTTGCATTGTTTTTAAAATTGCATCCCAAAACTCATCAACCCTTGAAAAACAAATGACTCTTTCATAAAATCATTGACTTAGGCCAGTCCAAATGTGTCTTTAGGGATGAATGAGTTAAGATGTGTGGGGATGAAAGAGATACATTATTTAACATGTTTAAGACAGTTTGAGTTTGAGAGTCTCTTACATTAGCTATATATATATATATATATATATATATATATATATATATACATTAGCTATATATATATATATATATATATATATATATATATATAAATTATTTGAAATGGATTCTAGTGGTCCTGTAAAACGAGCCGGGTGTTCAAATATATATTTCCTAGTTGACCATGGTCTGACTTGTCCTTGATTCATTATATTGGAAGTGAGGACAGTCATATCATAACAGGTGATCTGAGTTTCCGTTTGTTTATAATTTTACTATTTCATCGTGGGGAATTTGGAATTATGTTTGATATTCTCATGTCTAAACTGATTAATTACATGCTTGTGAGCTGTATATTAGCCAACAAAATGTGCAGATAAAGTAAACGAACATTGTTGATATCAATATGTATTTTCGACATGCAGGCGAGTTATACTCAGACTTCATTACTTCACAGGTTTTTTCAATGTGACTGTAGTTCGACAATGAAGACTGATTTAGCAAACTCGCCTTTTATATCAGTTGCGGGGGTGCTTGTTTCTATTCAGAAAACTGAACAAATTTGGCTACCAATGGAAATAAAACACTGGGGATGTTTCAAAAAGTATATTATTATTTTTGTATTTAATTAAATTGGTTGAAAGTTGAGCTTTCAAGGAGCCACTTTTATTACAATCATATTCGGCAGGGAGTATCCCCTGGGGAAACAAAATGGGCAGGTAGATAGGTAGTGCATTATTTTTTCACAGACAAAGTTATACCATAGCTGGGCTTCACCATACATTGACTTTTACCAGTGATAATCAGTATTTGTGAGGAGTCCCGTTCCGTTGCAGTAAGATAGGTATTGCTTTAGAGTTTAGGATATTATCTATTCAGGTAAAAGGGTAGATGGGTTTTGTCGTATTTTGATTTCTCTGCATCTAAAGGAACTCACAAAGTGCCGTGGACTCTATCATTCTTTTTACACTTCTACATCTTAAAATGTGATGCAATTTTTGAACAAAGCCATGAATGATAATTCTTCATTTAATGATGAAAGATATGAAAATTATCATAGTACTTTTGGAAATTCTGTGAAAGAATTCTATTGAAGGATAGAGTTCTTTCCTTTGTTTAGTTGTATATGTATGTTGCATTTGTCAAGATTAAAATTGTAGCAATACTTTTCTAACTGGTAGTTAAAATTGCATAACTTTTTGTTCTCTCATTAATCTTGAGGAAATATACATTTTCATATTTTTAATTATGATCATTTGTAGGAGATGAAGAAAGAGCTGACCATGTTCACCATATGCAGCCAATCCAGACATTCTTCCCATCATGCATCTGCTCTGCTGTATTACCCATAATACATCTGCTTGATGATGGTGATGTGAATACAGAGGGCATAGCAGTAAATGAAGTGGCTGAAAAGATTATTTGGAATTCTATTGTGGAGGATCCAGTTCTTTTCCTTAGACATTTTCTGGAAAAGTTAACGCACAGGGAAAAAAGGGTAGGAGTAGAGAAATGTCTGAGATTATCCTTTCCACTTACCATGCCCATGTTTGATTTTTTTCTCTCATGCTTCAAGTAAATATATTTATGCACATACACTCTGAAACAACTTCTGATGCACTGTATTCTCATCACATAGAAGTTCTGTGTTATAAAATTGTGAAATCATAGAGTGTGTAGCTTGTCTACACCCTAGGGTATGGACAGAGAAATTCTGTTTCAACAAAACGGTTCAGTGCCATGTTTGTGTATAACACACAGCCAAGCTTGCTTGCTTTGGTTTGAATTATATAGTGGCGTGACTACTCAAAACCATTGCCACTGGTATCTGTGAGGCAGAGACAGATGTCTGGTTTGTGTATATGTGTCCTTCTGTAGTGATCTTTATTATCAGCGGCTTTTTAAGTGCCGATACAATCGTACAATCCAAGGAAGGAATCGGATTGCACAATCTAGAACCGTTTAAGCTCCATATAGGCATAGAGCTGTGCAAACAGGTAATAAAAACTCACTTCTAAAAATATGGCACAATTGGGAAAATGAACCAAGGACCTTCATGTTGAATATCAGTCTGTCCACTCTGCTGAGCTTAATTACATTGCACAAACAGCATTTTATACACAGTATATGTTTTCCAGGCTGAAGAAGAACAGGATGTAAATATTTACAAGGGTTTACTATGGTGATATCTGGGACAAGTTCATGTTTCGTAACCTGTGCTCCCTTATTTACAGAGTTATTGCCCTTTGTTTATTTCATTGAAATATTTTTTTCAGCGCTCCAACAAATTTATTTCTTAACAGAATTTCATGAAACTTGATACAAGGGTTTACTATGGTAATATCTCGGACGAGTTAGCGCTTTATAACCCGCACTCCCTTATTTACAGAGTTATTGCCCTTTGATAATTTCTTTGAAATATTATTATCAGCA
Organism: Atrina japonica; assembly: GCA_030159075.1. Taxonomy (NCBI): domain Eukaryota; kingdom Metazoa; phylum Mollusca; class Bivalvia; order Pterioida; family Pinnidae; genus Atrina; species Atrina japonica. Next base: position 1,912,465 of record BROG01000058.1, read on the forward strand.
CTTTAGTCTACAGGTATTATACAATATTTCCATTGCGAAGGGATTAGTATCACTTGTGATGCCTCGTTGATATTTCCAATTTTTATCACGTTTGTCCTTTTTTAGTTCAAGTTTGTCTTAATTACAGAATTTTACTCTTAAAAAAAAACATTATTTCAACAAATGTGCACAAATAATATATATCATATTTTTTTCAGGAGGAGTTACTGTTCTTGTTGAGGAAGTTAGTTTTACATTACAAGGACCTTCCAGCTCAGATGGCCCATGCTCTCTTTAACTACTTGGTTTGTTTTTCTTCTTTTTCATCATTTGTCAAATAATTGACGAAAGTGAACATCTTAAAGCCAATTGGTCCTCTTGTTCTGAAAATTTATCAATACTCTAAAACGCTGTGACATAATTCATCGGAAACAAACAAAACATTGGCTTCAAGGAAAATTCTTCTGATGTTAGTCCTGCTATGCATGTACATATATTGTATTTAGGATAAACATAATTCAACTGATTAAGTGCCCATGTCCCTGTAAGCGCCCTTCTCCCTTTTTTATACATAGGATCGAGAATCTTTTCTAGCTGGTTGACAAGGAGATGTAGACCTGAAAAACATTAGTAACAACTCGGTAATAACTATAACAACTTTATCACTGTACGTTATAAAAGATTAAGTGTTTTATGGCAATTTGACTATTAATTGGTCCCATTAAGCACCCACCCCTTTTTCCTGATTTTTGTAGCACCCTGGGTGCTTAATTGTGTCAAATACAGTATGTGAACTAGAGGAGAATTGTTCTCCTACTTATCCTCCTTATCAGGATTAGCTGCTCTGAGTTTTATCTTATTTGTACCCTCAATGTCTTTTAGATTTGAATGTCTTATCACTTTTACTGTGTTTATGATACAGACAATCAAACCTATGACTTTTAGAAATATCTTGTATATTTAGGCTTTGTAACAATGTCATATATTGCAACCTTATCCAATGTATCTTCTCTTATGTATACAGTGTAAGAACTGTACACAGTTTGAGTGGTCTCCCTTTGTTTTTCAGATCGGCTACATTATGTTTTATGTGAGATCTCCTTGTGCAGGGAGTCAGGAAGCCATCGCAGGTGCCCTAAGTCTAATATGGCTGGTAATGAATATCTCTTGCTAATTAGATTTTTTGGCTTTGTCTTTTGTTTGTGTTTGTGTTTGTGCTCTTAGCACTGTGTGTGTTGGTATAGGGTTGTGGTGGTGGGGGGTAGGATTATGTATGTGTTGAAAGAAAGAGTGAGAATACAATGGGAGGGAGAGTGTCAGTTGTAATTCTTGCTTTACTTTTTTAATGTTAACTAATTGAATGAGACAAAGCCAGTAAAACATTGTATATCATATAAGTTTCTTAATCAAAGTGGATGTGGTTTATTGCAAATTAGATGCAATGAAAGAGAAGAGAAATGAGAGAGGGGGCTGAAGAGAGACAGAGAGAGACAAGAGGATTGAATAGAGAGAGAAGCACTTCGGTTAACAATGTTCTTTATGCAGTAGAACTTTGATGAGTCGAAGTTCAAGGGACCACATGGAAAAGTTCGATACATCGGGACTTCGACTAATGGAAAAACACCAGCTTTGTTTACAACAAGGGCGCAGACATTTTGGACACCCAAAGTTGTGCGGAGGGTAAAATGAGCCCAGAGATCTGATTGGTCATTAAATGAAAAAATTAGTTTTGCCATTACTAAGTGAAATTAAGGTGATAAAAAAGATACATGAATATTGGTAGTACTTTGGAAAATTATAGGGTTGACGGATGAAAATTGAAAGGGAGGGGTCATATGAGAATAGATATTTTCCTTTGGTGCGGAATACTACGAGTTGTAAACAAGTGGAAAATTTGAAGTAGAAATGCAACGGCAACCTATACTTTTGATTGCATATTTTGTTATCAAAAATATTGATCTTTCAGCAACAGGGTACTTATTTGACCCAGATTTAATAACAGGGGAGTGACAGTGACCTGAAGTTTTGTAAATTAGCATTGAGGCCTATGGGAAAATATTTGGTGGTGTCTGTCCTATAGAGAAATGCATATTTGACACATGTAGGCTGGATGAAGCCTTAAAATAAGTCATTTCTCTTCGTTTTTTTCACCTAAGTTGCAATTTATTCATTTTACTCATACTTTTTAAACAGATTTGAGGGTCTCTATGAAATGGGGCACCTGTTGGGGGTTCCACAAGGTGCAAATTTATAAGGTGTGTTGCCTCTACACACATTATTATGCATTTGTTGCATATTGAGATCTCTTAATTTTATCTGTATGTTTTATATATTACACCTAGAAAACTAATATTTTATCATTTATTGGTCAAAATTCCATCTGTACTTGGAAAATTCAAGTATTTTACCCCTCTCCTACAAAACATGCACATGTTCTTTTATAAAAAAGCACATAGTTCATGGTTATGCATAGTGACTAATTTTAGCAAAATATTTTGGAAATGATGTTTCTATTGTAAATTTTAACCCATTTGAATTAAAATCAGACCTTTTTGAGGTAAGGTAGACTGGTTGATTTTCTTCTTTTGAGGGCAAAATCTACATATTGGTTTGTCATTTTTACTCGTGCAGTGTATTTTGTACCTTTAGCTGTACATATGTACTGTATCTGAAGGGTGAACCCATCTCATTTTTAAGAAAATTGTAATTAAACTGCATTTCAGCATTTAAGTCTCATCAGTAAAATATATTCATCATGCCATATACACTGAAAACAGTATAAAAATAATTTAAATCCCCCCCCCCTGATCTGTACACAAGATTTTCCACATTGTGGTTAGGTCATATTGTGTTAAATTTGGGTAATAGATAATTTGTAAGTAAAAAAATTCTGTAGAAATAGGCACTTTAACATTTTTTTTCATAATCTGTAACATTTTAACCTGTAGATAGGAATATTTTCAATTTCTTAAATCCAGATTATATTGTCCAATAAGAGATTTTTATCTAAATTATCATACTCAAATCCCTGTAAAGGTAATTATAAAATATCAATGATATTTTTTTCTGTATTAACTCATCTAATATTCATTCAAGTTGCATGTTTTCATAAGTTTTCTAAATATTTCAGTCATGCATTTTTTGTTTGAAATCACTTTTTTCAACCCCCCCCCCCCCCCCCCAGCAAATGTCACTTAACACTCTCTTGGGGTCATACCAGACAAAAATTAACACCTGATATTTGACTTTTAACTGGTTTCAAAACTTAGTATAAATTAAAATTTGACTTAGTTTTTCATCTGAAACAGAACTATACATATGTCATATCCTTTTAAAAAGCAATTTGACTATCAGTTTGCACCATTTAAGTGTCAGTCATTTTAAAGTCAGACTCAGTTATTTTGCCCTCTGTATTTTAATTGCTTACATCATGAGACTTAATTAAGGGATGAAAACAAAACATGGACATGTCTGAAAATGATTACATAAAATATTTTATATAAATGAACACAATAAGTCTATTGTGAAATGTGTTGTATGTAAGGGTATAACCCTCCCAGAAGTTTTACACTTTTTATTAAGGGTGCACTTATTCCTTGTCAATAAAAGCAATTTGATGATATAAAAAATGACATGGTTTACTTTTAAGTGAGCTTCAGAAATTCTTCTTTACTTCTGGTGCCTAATTGGTTCCATGCTCATTAAGCAATGATCCAAATTTCAAGTTTTTGTGAAGAAAATGGTATATTTTGTCACTTTTTCCATTATTAAGGGGTACCTTCTACCCTTATTTGATATCATGGTCAATATGTTTAAATAATGGTATGAAAATCATTCAAAATAAATGAAGTATATGTGTTTACAGACAACTCTGAATGAAAATCATGAACGAAAAACAGACAACTTCTTCATATGATGCATGTATTTGTTTTTATCAATGAATGGGATTGAGAGGTAGGGGTGTGACACATTATAGACTGTGTTTCTCTTCAGGTTGGGTTCCCATCCTCATTATTAAGGGGGCTTGGTGTACAGTTTAGTGAGATTTCCAAAAAATGCAAAATGACCATTTTTGCAATGTTTTGGATACAATCTATAGGAAAAACACCAGCTTTGTTTACAACAAGGGCGCAAGACATTTTGGACACCCAAAGTTGGTGCGGAGGGTAAAATGAGCCCAGAGATCTGATTGGTCATTAAATGAAAAAATTAGTTTTGCCATTAATAAGTGAAATTAAGGTGATAAAAAAGATACATGAATATTGGTAGTACTTTGGAAATTATAGGGTTGACGGATGCAAATTGAAAGGAGGGGGTCATATGAGAATAGATATTTTCCTTTGGTGCGGAATACTAGAGTTGTAAACAAGTGAAAATTTGAAGTAAAAATACAACGGCAACCTATACTTTTGTTTGCATATTTTGTTATCAAAAATATTGATCTTTCAGCACAGTACTTATTTGACCCAGATTTAATAAACATGGGAGTGACAGTGACCTGAAGTTTTGTAAATTAGCATTGAGGCCTATGGGAAAATATTTGGTGGTGTCTGTCCTAATGGATGGTAACTGAGAACCATACGTTTTTAGTTTCACAGGTTCTATAAGGTGTATATGACTGATTTGAAACCATTTAAGACATGTATGGCCATTATGATTAACAGTTAGTGCTAAATTTAACTAAATTTTCATGAAATTAAAACATTGAGGTTTTATGAGAAGGAGAAAAATTATTATGGGGCGATTTTGTACACATGCAAATTTTGACTTCGAATTATATGTAGAAATTTTCATTGCTTTTATAGAAATGGGCCCAAAAATTTATTCGAAACATCGAGAAATTCGAATAAATAGCGTTAAATAACAAAATTATTCGGGACTTTGTGAATAGTTCGAAACATCGAGAAATTTGACTAATTGAAGTTCGATTCATCGAAGTTCTACTGTATGTGTTTTCATATGTTTGAAATCTTTATTTTCTTTACATTTTCAATAATCTCTTAATTCAAAATATTTTCCTCATGTCCTAGGTCATACCTAGTGTGGAGGGGATTTACTTCAAAGACTTGAAACAAACTTTGAAGAAGGAGCAGTGTGATGTAGGTGGTTTTAAATTCTCATGTTTTGTTATGTTTATGTACTGAGTGAATTCTCAATTTCCAGTTCTAGTTTCAAGGCTCAAATTCATATTCAGACCACAAAATAACATGGGAGTGATTGTTCAGGTTATTTTTTTTATTTGAATTTGCAACATAATGTAATTACAGTAAAACCTGCTTTAGTGACCACCTGTGTATTAAAGACCATTTTTTGCTGTCCCCAATAATACCATTTGTGTACAAATAAACCTTTATATAAAGACCACCTCCCTATAAAAACTGGTTGTGTGTCCCTAAGGGGGTCTTTATATACAAATTTCACTGTAATAGAATTAAAAATATTTTTAGGTCTTCATTATTGCTATCGTAACACACAGATTATGGTCATTCCTCTTAGCGTAACCTGTAAATGGGTTGCGGCGATTTCTCTTACTTTGTGCCCTGATATTTACTTTCCAACAAAATTTAAGCAGTCTTTTTCTTGACTCTGAAAACTGAGCAGCTGAACAGAATGATCTCTAAATAAAATACATAAATTATGAACTTGGCATGAAGGTTAATGACGTTAGAATGGGTTTGTTTTGATCATGCACTGAAACTTTATGTTTCTATAAATATAACCTCTTTTGGGAGACCACCTGTCGTAAAAGAGACCACATTTAAGTGACAGAAAGTGTGGTTTCTCAAGACAGGTTCCACTCTTCCCTCTTTTCCAGCCTTATATATTGATATCAGCTTATGTTCCAAGTGCAAAGAAGATTCTGGTGAATGGTCCTGACCAAACACGTATACCATCACAGCTACCAGTACATGAGGTAATTATGATCTATACGTATTTTACCTACAAAACTGACTTGAAGTTTCACCATTTGTTGATTTCAGGACAATTTTCTCAGATTTTATAAGTTTTATGTTATTTTAAGTTTTCTTACATTTTGCAAAATGGTTTATAAACTGTTATTTTCAAGACAGTTTTCTTAAATTTCATGATAAGGCCAAGTAAAAAAATGCTTCTGGTTCTCAGACACCGCCGCACGCAAAAAGAAATCGCCGATGAAACCATTTTATTCACATTTCATAAAAAAATCACTGCGCGCGGTAAGTAAAAATGTCAGTTATTTCAAAAGGCTTAAGTTTCGAAAATGATCCATTTCCTTCAATTTGTAGTTCAAAATGCATTTCTAAAACCCAATTAGAAACTAAAACAATTATTTTGTTGACAATTCAACATGTAAATCTTTACCTTATGCCTGAAAATGTCACAGAACACAATGTGTGTTTTCTGCTGTTGCTTGCAGTTTATGGAGGAAGTGGAAGTTGGGTGTTAAATGAAAGAACCGATACCGAACGGAACTGAATTTCAGGATGTGTTAAAATGATAATACATCTAACACTATATAGTGTATAAAAGATTTAAAATCTGAATTAAATGTAGGTGAACGATAAAAGTAAAAAAAAAATTTCTGTAAATAAAAGTTTTAATGAATTACATATAAATGGATAGCTATTACTTTCAAAAATGAAAACTTACTTTTGGAATTTGCATTGATTTTTAAACACATAGTAGAACTAGGTACAGTTTTGTAAAATAGTAATGATAATGATTGATGATAATTATAATGATACATTTACAATTAATTTTCTTGTAGTTACAAAACATTTTTATGTTTTGATATATATAAAATCTTTTAGCTATTGTTATATTTTTGTGTTGATATTTCAGTTTTAAAACCAAGTGAACAAGACAATCACACGTTTTGTTACAATTTATTGAAGGTCTCAATAATGTCTTCTTGTTTTCTTTCCTTCAAGGTATATAAACAACAATTTGGAAATAAAAAAAAAAAATACCTATACCTACCTTGCCCATTTTGGAAGGCTAATTGTCTGAGAACCAGAATATTTTTTTACATGGCCTAATGTTATGTATTGTTTGTGATTTTCTGGATATTTTTCTAAGATTTGACAAGAGAGTTTGTAGTTTCCTTATTTACAGGACATTTTAAAGTTTTTACATGAGAAAGTTATTTTATCATTCTAAGATTTTACAAGCTTGTTTCTTGGTATTATTTTCAAATTTTTAAAAAAAAAAAAAGAATAATATATCATTTGTAATTTCGTGTATCATTTGTCATTTCATGTATCTTTCATTATTTCAGGACAAACAATTTTCTCAGATTTTACAAGAAAGTTTGGAATTTTTCAACATACCTGTAGAAGACTACGATTCCTACTTTCTCACTGACACCAAATCAGGTAAGACTTCATGGAAAGTGTCACCAGATTTGACTAACTTAATTCCATGTCTCCTTTTCTCTCATGGAGTATAAGGCCTCCATTTGCTGAAAAAAAAACAATGTGCCATTGCTCTAGATTTCTGATATGTGATATTTCTTGGGAGATCTACCAAAAAACGACCAGGGGTCACATGTGAGTGAACTCTTGTATACAGCAAAAAGTGCAACTTATGTTTTACATATCTAAAAAAATCTGTAAAATATAGGTTTTATGTGTGGAATACACATGTTGAGGCCCACATGTGTTCTAAACCTGTTTAAGTTCACATGTAAAATGTCTGTTTAAAAAAAGAATCTCAAAAGTTTATCGAATGATAAAGAGATGTAACTCATTTTTAGAACAAAGAAATCATCAGACCGAAAAATTTATTCAGAGCGTCTTTAGATATATGATCTAATCGAAGGTAATGAAAGGAATTCTCTTCTTCAAGATTGTGTTCAGTGCTGTTTGAAATGTTTACATATCTTTATCATTGGACATACTTTCAAGATTGCCAAAGTTGCATTTTCATTGGTCAAACAGGACAAACTTACGAGATCTCTCACATGTGACCCCTAAACGGTTTTCATTAAATTTCCTATGTGACATATCAGAAAACAGGAGCAATGAGAGATCGGTTTTTAACTAGATAGTTGTTGCCACAGACCAGTTATTAAATCCTGAATTTGTTCTTTCACCAGAAAGTGTCATAAGAGAAACAGAATAATTAGAATGACATGATAACGACATGTAAATTACTCATCACAAAATCTCAGTGCAAGTTTACACTAAATTAAATTAACATTTAAAATGATGTAAAGAGACTTCTTCCTCAAAATGCATTCTATTTTAAACCCCGAAAAACACTTACCTCTTCTGTAAACCAATAATTTATACCCGTCCCAATGTGTAGGAAGGGTTGAATTAGTTAAAGAGTTATTTAACTAAGTGGTTCTCAGAAGAGACTTGGTCTATCACAAGAGTGGTCTTTCAAGACAGGTTCCACTTTACTTTGACCTGACATCTCCATTTTCTTTTTCAACAGGTCAGATACACAATCTGAACTCCTATGTTCGTGATTTCTATTTCTTCCGTCGGAACTTCTACCCTCAGCTGAGCTTGGTGGCCATGAACCAGGATGATGCTTTTGCTTCCCTAGAAAGACAGGTAAGAGCTATTACCTGACATATTTCATGTTAATGTAATTAAAAACAATCTCTTTTATTTAGCAAGTTATGAAAATACGACAGAAATTTGTTTGAGCAAGATACTTTTTAAAACATTTTAACAGTGAACAAAGACAGAAACTCCAACCCCCTCACATATAATGATTTCTCACTGAATTACTGAAATATTTATAAAAAAAAATAATTATATAAATTCAGTTTTGTTAATGTGTACCCTAAACAAGTTAGAACCATTATTTCATAATGATATCTTGATTTACAGGCTTTTATTCTGAAGTCATATGGTGTTTTTTTATATCTTATTTTTCAGGCTTTCATTGTGACGTTATATGATATGATTTTAAAATCTTGTTTTTCAGGCTTTCATTCTGAAGTCATATGATATGATTTTAAAGTCTTGTTTTTCAGGTTTTCATTCTGATGTCATATGATATGATTTTGACATTTTATTTTACAGGCTTTCATTCTGAAGTTTGTTGAGATTGGTAAAGTTCTATTTACCACCAATGTTTTGAAGAGTACATCTCCCCATCAGGTAAATATGAATATCTATAGCGTCATAAAAACACATCAGGTAAATATCGAAATCTGTAGCATCATAAAATGTAAATATCGATATCTGTAGCGTCATAAAAACACATAAGGTAAATATCGAAACCTGTAGCATCATAAAAACACATCAGGTAAATATCAATTTCTGTAGCGTCATAAAAACACATCGGGTAAATATCAATATCTATAGCGTCATAAAAACACATCAGGTTAATATCTATAGCATCATTAAAACACATCAGGTAAATATCTATAGTGTCATAAAAACACATCAGGTTAATATCTATAGCTTTATAAAAACACATCAGGTTAATATCTATAGTGTCATAAAAACACATCATATAAATATAAATATCTATACAATAAAACCTGTATTTAGTGACCAATGTCATGAAAGACCACCTGTCTTTTGAGACCACATTTTGAAATCCACTTAGTTAAATATCGTAGTAAATAAAACCTGTTTTGAGAGACCACCTGTCTTAAAAGACTACATTTCTATAGCAGATTTTTGTGGTCTCTCGAGAAAGGTTTTACTGTAGCATCATAAAAACACACCAGGTAAATATCTATATCTATAGCATCATAAAAAGCTCTTGTACTTGAGTGAAATATCTGTTTCTGATAGGCAGTGTATTTCTGGGACAGTCTGAAAATCCTGTAGTTGTGAAAATGATCTGTTCCTTGCTTTAGATGTATTTCAGGGACAATCTCAAAGTCCTGTAGTTGTGTGAATTATCTGTTCCTGGCTGGAAATATAATATCTGCATATATACTAAAATGTTGTTTTGCTTATTATTTAGATGCAGAATCATATCAGCTTTTTACATGAAGAATTTCTGAAGCTGCCATCATTTCCCCGCAAAGCTCTGGAAGCAGAATTTGGCTTATACAATGGCAAAGGTGGTGAGGTGAGTCAAGTGGCATATGTTGGAATGCCACTCTGGAGTAAGCTAAGTGGCGAGTTGAAATGAGTACCATAATTTACTGCATATTGCCTGCGGATAATACAATTTTTTCCCAGGAAAATAGGGTTCTGCAGGTTGTCTGTTGATGTGGGCTATCTGGATCTTTTTATGCCTTGGGCTGAAAAGTGTAGTGAGAGATCATTTGGAGCAAGTGGCAAGTTGAAATGAATGATGTATATATTTAAAGTAAGTTGAGTGAGTTTAAAATTAAAGGCAAGGGCTGAACAGATATAGTGTTCTTGGGTGGAAACAATTCTAGGGTAGTGTAAGAATATGTTCTCATTAGATCTCTCTCAATCAACAAAAATTCGATGGAGAACAAAAACATGAAGTTGAACATGAGGATAATAAATGATTGCAACAGTATTGGTTTGCCATGTTCTTCTCACTTTTGCCAAAAAATTTGTTCCGAGAACTGTGTTCCGGGTCAATGTTTTTTGTGTTTGGGTGTGCTTTCTTACTCAGGAATAGTGTTTTCGTGTCAAGAACATCTCGTCCAAGAACACCCATAAAGAATATAGAGATAAGCAAAACGAGTGACAAAATATGTTTGACTGACTGTTCAAATGATGTAAGTTGCACGTTTTATTTAAGTCTAGGTGGCAAGTTTAAATACACAGATTTTTAAGTTGCATATGTGAAGTTTGTGGTAGCTTGTAGTGCTTAGTTGATTTATAATTTTCTACATTCTCAATTTTACTTTTCAGGAGCTGTATGGATTGGATACTCTGCACAAATTTTCATGGGTTAAGGTAGGTAATAACATTATCTCATTTCCCATTTTCTATGTCGAAGAAATGTCAGCAAGTGTCTTCATTCCCATGTGTCTGTGTAAATAAACCTCTTTTGAGGGACCACCTGCCTTGAGAGACCACATTTCAGTGGATGTGGATATTTTTTGCCCAAACTTGGCATTTCTTTAAAAAAAAAAATTCAAAATTTGATGTTTCTTATTTGTCATGCTGTTTTGTAGAAATTAGAGGTACAGCTTATCAAAAAGCATTGATAGTAATAATCTCTAACATATGTTACTGAATCATCATTTTTCTTTACAACGGAATAAGTAGTGTGCTGTAATATTGTTTCAACTTATGTTAAAAGTTTCTTCTTTTTTTTGCAGCTGATAGCCACTTTTTTTTCCTCAATGACCAGTACATTTGCCTGGACCAATGATCTGCTGCTATTTTTAAATGTTATCAATGGCTGTATAATACTGCATTGTGATGACACTGCGTTGCTAAGGTATTGCCTAGCAACCCTCATCAACACTTGTAGACATTTCAAACATGTCTTCTCCATGAATGGGTGAGTACCTGTCTTACTGCTTGAAAAGAAAAGTTTGTCCTTTACCTCTTTAAGAGGTCACTGCTCTATGTACACTAGTTGCACTGACTCATGAAATCTTGGGGCCTCCATGGTTGAGTGGTTAGAGCAGCGTGCTTTGAACCATGAAGTCTCTCGCTTCTGGTCAGCACAGGTTCGAGCCTTGTTGGAACCTAAGCTGATTTTTGTGAGAAAGTTTGCCAGTTTGAACCATGAAGTCTGTCAATTCTGGTAAGTGCAGGTTCAAGCCTTTCTGGAACCTAAGCTGATTTTTGTTAGAACATTTGCCAGTTTACTTGCAGTCCGGTGGTCTCTTCCTGTGTACACTGTAAGCGGGTCCTCTCCTCCATCATTAATTACTGGCCACCACTGTATAATTGAAAAATTGTTGTGTGTGGCATAAAACACTGTTCATATCAAATAAAAAAAAATCGGGAAATTTTGGTGCCAATAAAATTGCCAATCACCAAATTTTGTTGCCAATTTTAAAAATTTAGAGCCAGATTTAAAGTCATCTTTTCTTTAAAATATAATCAGTTCATACAGACATTTAGGAGTTGTGATTAATACCATTACTTTTCTAGTTAGTGAATTTTGTTATAGATTGATACACTCATAGAATTTAATTGAAACAGTTTTTTCCCAAAAGAATTGAAACCAAATTACATTGTGCTTATAACAGTGTTTATTCCATATTGCGGATGTGGTGGAAGACACAACAATCTTGCATCTGTAGCTCACAATAGACCCTTTCACGATAACTGCGTTCCTACTTAATTCACCTGGGCACAAACACATCCGAGTGGTATCAAGAAGTTTCGAGCTTAAAACATTTTTTACCCAAGACCAATATATTGAAAGACTAATTGTTCCCTGTGTACGATTTGAATTTCATTGGGCATGATTTGTGTTGGGTACAAAACTTCTTGTCCCCACTAGGAAGTGTTAAGTGTGCAGGTGAGATTAGTAGGAATGCAGTTATTGTGAAAGTGTCCATTGAAATGTAAAGTTTCAATGTTAAATCAAAGAATATGCTAATGAAATTATTTTTTTTTTTTCATCTTTATATATAGAAAACTTGTATTTTCAGCTTTATGTACATCATGCCGACAATTCTTAAGACATACAGCAACAACCAGCCCAACCCACTCCTGTGTCAAGCCATTGAATTCATTTGTAGACAATTCTACATTTTACACAGAAAACCTTTCATATTGCAGGTACATAATAGTATTGTTATTTCTTACTTTCTTCAATATTAGACAAATTTATTACAGGAGTGTAAATTAGATTTTGTAGTTTACTCCTGCTTCACAGCAGGTAGGACGAATCAAAGAAACCCTCAATGATTTGGCAATAGGCTCATGATACAGGTCTTGATTTATGGAACTTCATCTTAAGCATGTGACATATTTGTTTCATTGTTTTCTGTTCAAATCTGCCTCAGACAAATATTTATGATAAGTAAGTGTGTGTCTGTAGGTAGATGTGTGTGTGTGTGTGTGTGTGTGTGTGTGTGTGTGTGTGTGTGTGGATATGTGCGGTAGGTAGATATGTGAGTGTGGGTAGGTATATATGTGTCTGTAGGTAGATATGTTTGTGTGTGTGTGGAGGGGGTAGGTATTTGTGTGGCTGTAGGTAGATATGTGTGCGGGGGGTAGGTATGTTTGTGTTTGTAGGAAGATATGTGTCTTTGGGGGTAGGTATGTGTGTGACTAGGTAGATATGTGTGCGGGGGGTAGGTATGTTTGTGTTTGTAGGAAGATATATGTCTTTGGGGGTAGGTATGTGTGTGACTAGGTAGATATGTGTGCGGGGGGTAGGTATGTTTGTGTTTGTAGGAAGATATATGTCTTTGGGGGTAGGTATGTGTGTGACTAGGTAGATATGTGTGCGGGGGGTAGGTATGTTTGTGTTTGTAGGAAGATATGTGTCTTTGGGGGTAGGTATGTGTGTGACTAGGTAGATATGTGTGTGGGGGATAGGCATGTGTGTGTCTCTAGGGAGATGTGTGTGACAGAGAGATTGGATGTGTGTAATTAAGTATGATACCTGTGCATTTATTTGACCTAACATTTAAGCTACATTTGTTTTTTTATTTCTGTGTATTTAGATGTTTGGCAGCATTACAGCATTACTTGATGTCACATCATCAGAGACCGGACTTATGGACTGTCGAAAGGTAGCATCTTTACAAAGCATCAACATACTTAACCCTCTCAACCCCATAGACCATAATGAACCAGACTAAAGCATTTAACCCTCTCAGCCCCGTAGACCATAATGGACCAGACTAAAGCATTTAACCCTCTCAGCTCCGTAGACCATAATGGACCAGACTAAAGCATTTAACCCTCTCAACCCCATAGACCACAATAGACCAGACTAGAGCCACATAAAAGATCATATCATTTAGAAAAAGCAATATTTGAAATTACTTTCTTGCTTGTTACTAAGTTAAAATTATGATTGTATAAAATGTATGTTATCTGCATGATCTATAGGTAACATTTCCAGACCTGTTTATTTTAATAATTTCTCTGTATTTTTTATGGAATGGAGAGTTAAAACACGCCTTATTTCCATAACTCACAATATTATAGAAATCACGTGTAAATCCGTTCATATTTTAAAGTTGAGTATTTCCAGAATCTGTCTAATTCTGATGCTTACATTGTTAGTACTCTTATACTGTAGAATCTTGTTATCTTGAAATCGAATGAGTCAACATTTGGTTATGTCCAAGTTAAGCAGCTGGTCCCATTTTTTATGGATAGAACAATATGTCAATTAAAATTTCGGTTATCTGGAATTCGAGATATCTTGAATTAATAGCGGTGGTCCCATGAATTTCAAGATAACGAGATTCGACTGTATTTTGAAGTATCTTTATGAATATAGGGGCATTAGCTGTGTTTACCAACAAATATTTTAATAATTAAGGCAAGGCCTTATTGCTATGACAGGCTCAAAACTCCTGGGGGGGGGGGGATTTTCCTTGCACTCAATTAAACATTCTTGGCAATATCGTACAAAAATCAATGTGCGCTGTAGAAAATAGTTACCTGAGATTCAACCATTAAAACACTTCTTTGTGTCTAATTTGAATTTTCTTTCATTTGCATACTCACACATTATTATTCCTGAACAAGGAATTTCTGTTTCTGTATATCAATCTAAGTACATGTAGTATAAAAGGGAATTTAATTTTCTCTTTGTTTTTTTTGTTTTTGGTTTTTTTTGTGGAAAAACACAGCTAATGTCCCATTAAATGTTTTGTGTAAGTTAGAGCCTGTAGATACTTCTTAATCTCACCCTGCGTTGTATGGAAACTCTTTTGACTTTTCAGATTCAACCGGACAGCTTATTCCGACTGCTTCTGTCTCTAGAGAGACCAGACTGCCGGGACATACTAGGTGTGCTAGATTTGGTGCAGGGAGAGAAACCATTGAAGGCCATTGTAAGAATTTATTGTTTTCACCCACAGAGCACAAAATTAATATCTAAATTTTATGACAAGAATATTATTCTTATAATCCATAAAAGTATGAAATATGATGACGAGTAGCTATATAAATCTGATGTGTTGACAGGTTCTCATTTTGACAAGAAACTGCAATTATCTAAAATTTTCATAAACCAGAAAGTGTGACAAAAGTTTTATAGAGGGGTTTCACTTTAATGAAGTTTCAGAGATTTACATTTTAACTTATTGAAAATGGATGAAAAAGTATATCTTTAAAAGATTCTCAATGAATAATGTATGTTCCTTAATCAACCTTACTATTTGTGGACTAGTGAAAATAATCAGCAATTCTTATAATTAATGATTTCAAACCTCAACTAAATTGAAATGTATTCATTTAATGTCTAATTAAAAAGTAAAGCTTAAAATATTCAGATACACGTAGTGGTAATTTTATCTTCCTATGCATAAACACAAGTAGACGTTGACTTCTGATGAAAACTTAATACTTAATAGTAGGTATGTATGTAGAGTCACAAGAACTTCCGAAAATCAATCTATGAGAAATTAATAATGTTTGAGTCTGCAGCCAATCTAACATGATTGCAGATATGACCTGGGCCCGAAGTCACTAAATTTACTCAGTACTCAAGCTCAACTAACTTTTCATGATTTTAAGGTAAAATCAAATGTACTTCATTCTGTAACTGGACATGTTTGCATATTGTTAGCATACAATTTTAAATAATGGTAAAAATTAATACTCATTTGAAGGAAACTTCAGAAAATTTAGAAAAATGTTTGAGTACGTACTCAATTTTTGAGTACTGTACTCAACATATTTATTCATTTTTGTACATGAAAATCATAAGTTTGACGCAAAACTTTATAAAGGAATGATAGAAAATATTGATATGTTTTCTAATCACTCAAACCCAAAAGATTTACACCGATTATATAGTCAAAATAATGAAATAAAAGTTGAGCTTGAGTATTGAGTAAATTTGGTGACTTCAGGCCCTGTTATCGTAAACTTGGTCATTGTTGGTTCGCAATTGATGAAAACAAATTATAAACAAAATAATACTGAAAACGTAAGTTTTAAACAATCAAAAGAAGTAATTAAAGGAAAGCTGAAATTGAGAGCAGTTTAAAAAGAATCTGCAGTCAATCAAACAATTCAGTTTACCCAAGATCAGGCTTCCAATGATAAGGTTTTGTTTAACTATGTAGATCTAATTTTAATTTGAATAGTGACTGTTTCAAGATATTATTGTACTGAAGTGTGTTAATACACATGATATTTGTTTTCTTTCTTTCTTTTTTTTTTTTTTTTTTTTTGGTAACATGATGATACTAACATCTCTATCGTTGTTGTTGCTTTTATTTTTCATGATCTGGTGAATATTCTCTTATTTAGTAAGCCCATTTTTTAAAATCAATTTTTACTTTTTTATTAAATATTTAAAAAAGTTAATTGAAAATTTTATGAATTTTTTCTTTGTAAATTACAGACAAGTGAATTTGTGATTCACACAAGTAACTTTTTGATATTACTTGTCCTTTGCGACAAGTGAAAAAAATCCTTATTGCAGAGCCCTTTATAAGTGAAAAGTTTTCAGCAAGCCATCATAAAGTTGAAAACAAATGAATATTCTACTGTCTGCATCATGACAGAGTTACAATGAAAGATAACAAAATTTTGTTCTGTTTTTTCTTCAGGACTTTTGTTATGAGAATGACCCTGACAGACTTCAGATGATAGAGGTCATCAATATGTGTGTGACAGTGATAGCATATGCCCCAGATACGTTCCGCAGTGTTCAGATGTTGGTACGTAGAGCATGGTGCAGACAGAAATGTGCTTAAACATAAAAAATACTCTTGAAAGGTGCTTGAAATAAAGATAAATGCTTGAATTCTACATGTGCATGCAGGGCTCAACATTAACTTTAAAAAGAACTAGACCAGTCGGACCAGTACCAGAAAATTTTACTAGACCTGACCTCAACATCACTAGACCTGACCTCGGTTACATCATATCTATCGATATCTCTCTTCCAGAGTTTCATATCCTACTTAATTAGGGTACGCTACATCTAAAGATTTTAATGAAAACACTATATTTTAATTTTTAAAAAGTGGTAAAATATAGCTCACATACTAATTTCATAAATTGCCCGACGAACTCGCTGACGGGCAGAGGACTTGTGCATATCTGTCTCATTTTTAGCTATTGCTTCACCATTAAATGCTATTTACTTGATTTTTTAAACAATATATAAAAAAAATTAAGAACAGAAAGAAATTAATGAATTAAATTGAAATAATTTATAATCTCTAGAGTACTCAAGCCTACTAACTCTAATAAGTAGGACTGGAATACAAGTATATTTTGTTACAGAAAACATACATGTCATAAGTGGTGCAAGTAAATTCCTCAATTTGTACACTGACTGCTGATTGTTCCACTGATTTAAATTTTATCAAGAACAAAATAAAACCTGAATAGACAGTTAGCTTGAATGCTTTGACAATTTATTTATAGAAGTCAAGAAACAAGTATGTATGTAAGTTTGAAATTTTCTTTTAGGTCTAATTATTGTAAAATAAATTCTGATTTCTGTTCTGCCCTTTGATTTCCTTGATACGCCCTCATCTCTAGTTATGCCTCCACTACTATAAAGATCGTCAGTCACTCAGTGTAATCAGATATCGATAGTTATCGTAAAGTTGTTTCTGCTTTATTAGACTAAATTCAAACAAAACTATCCAAAAAGAAATGTACATTGGGTTAAAATTAAAATATGCTAGGCTAGGCTTGCACGCACTCGTGATTTTATGACCGATTTTAGTTTCACTTTCAATCTGAATATAGAATTACCGAAAAGACGCCAATTACCGAAATGACGGGACATGTAACTGGATTAAGCTCCTTTTCATAGTAATGATAATTTTGTGGAATAGCTTACTTTTAAATGTTAAATATATAGCTTTTACATTAAATTAAATATTTTGTCGCGTCCTCGTATTTACCGAAGCTTTTCATATTTAAGCCATATCAGTACTAGTGTTATTAAACCCGACGTACAATTTGTAGCAAAATTCAAAACTGTTTCCCTTCTCACATTGAAATAGTTTTATTCTTCTTAGTTGTACATAAATAACCTAAAAATGACGAAAACATAATCTGATTGTCATTCCAGAAAGCTCATCCTGTAATATTACCATTTTCAATATACCAATCTCTCACCAGAGGGCGTATTACAATATATGTTTGACGAAATGAAAGTAAGTCTATACGGCACGTAATATCAGTGACATATCTATTATCACAATCACCGGTAATGTAAATAAATACTATCGTAAATTTTACAAAAAGAAGAAAATGGTTTTTCACAACAATTTTTTTTAATAATAGATATTCAGTCTATTTGAAGTGATATTTTTAACCCGACCAGTCGGGCTACTTTGACACAAATTAACTAGACCGGACCAATCTTTTACTAGTCAGGGTCGGTCGGACGTGCCTTAGTGTTGAGCCCTGGCATGGTTGTTCTTCACCAAGTAAAGATAGGTCTTGAAAAATATATAAAAATAGGTATAGGTCATAAAGACCCTTGAACTAGTATATTCTATTTGAGTAAAGCATTTTTGTGATGCTGTACTGCTGGAACTCTTTAGTGTGTATTGGAAGTCTAAGCAGTATTTTGAGGATTGCCATTGAACTGCAATTTAGGGTTCAACTTTGGTCATGCATGATTAAACATACAAATAGATTGTGTTGGAAAATTGTAAAGTGCTTGAAAATTGTTTTACATTGGCTGTATTTGCCCTGTATAGATCACTACTGTAAATCCATTTTATTTACATGTAATTTTTTGTGAGAGCTCTAACTCTAGCTCATGAAAATAAATTTTTTGCGTAATGAAGTATGATAATAGTTTGATGAAATGGGCATTCAAAATTGCCAAAATATCATCTAGCGAATAAATTTAGAACTTGTAACGAAAAATAAAGTCCCGCGAAAATTGTTGGATTTACAGTATCTTTTAAGAGTAATGGACTACAGTTTTTTTTATTTTCAGCTTGAATTAAATAAGTATAATTAATTAGTATAGTTACAGAAACATTTGAAAATTATATTTAAATTGTAAATATGAATATAAAACCGTATGCCGTTTCACAACCTTCACATAAATCAAGCCTTTAGTTTCTGTAAAATTTTCTTTGTAGTCTGTGCTTGAAGTGATAGTACCTAAGTACTTACATCACATAAAGTCCGAGACAATCCGAATTGACAAGCCACATGCCGCCAGATCTGAAGTCAGTATCATCACTAATCTTGGTGTCTCCATCAGAGCCCTCATCAGCAGCTGTGAAAATTTCACACGGTAATGTCATAGGCATTCACATTTAGTTTTATTTTATTTTTGTGTTTTGTCGGTGTTTTATGCCACACTCAACAAATTGTCAGTTACATGGTGGCGGCCAGTTGTTAGTGGTGGAGGAGAGAACCTGGTTACGATGTACCCGGGAAGAGACCACTGACCTTCTGCAAGTAAACTGTCAGAGTTTAACACAAACATCATCTTAGGTTTTAGTGAGACTCTGACCTTAGCTGACAGAAGTGGTGAGAGACTTCATGGTTTAAAGTCACATTCCAGGGACGTTATTTTAATTTTCTGGACGTTATTGTAATTTTTGACATTTTCGTTAATAAACCACTCCTAACCGACGAAAATGAAAAAAAAAAATTAAAATTTCAATGTATTAATGAAGTTATCAGGGGAATTCCGTAGGAATTTTTAAATTTACCCTGGTGAACGAGTGGTATAAAGGGTGTGCTCTGTTCATTGCCAGAGAACTGTTCCGGCACAGTCTCAGAACATTTTACAATCGAATGTACCAGGGCAGGAAGTAGTTATTTCTAAGGTGTCGATAAAATTTACATAATTCACGCAAGTTTATGGCTATATTGCTTTCCCAGGACAGTGTTCCAGAGCATTTAATTCGTGTTCCACTTGTCTGGATTGTCCTGGACAGTGAAACGAACACGCTTACTAGAGCGTCACCAGGTGACCAGCAACATCTTACCGTTTATAAATAGATTTATAAATAGATCAATGTGTTAGGTGTTTTCCACGATTAATTAAGTAATTAGTTGGAATAGGACTTTGAAAATACGACGAAAGTTCATGCGAATGCGCGTTAAGAGAATACAGAAAAGTTTATTTATGGACATTACTCCCCGGAATGTGTCTGTAAAGTGCAGTGCTCTAACTACTCAGCAATGGAGGCCCCATTTAGTTTTGTTTTCATCAGATTATCTTTATGCCACTGATACTGGTATGTAAGTGGTCAATGGGAACATTGTTTTTAGTCTGTTTGTTTATGTTGAAATGCCTTTAGTTTTCTTTCCTCAAATTTTCACCAAATTTTGTATGATGCAGTGAGATCTGAGATGAATTTGATTGTGGTAAACATTTTGCAATATTTACCAGAGTTATGGGACTTTAAAAATGAGTCAACTTTTGCAGACACAATGTTTCTCAAACATGTGTCATTGACACTCTTAGTTATAACAGAAATAACTGTGATATTGAACTTGTTTTATATGTTGTATATTCAATTTTTCTTCTTTATTTTCAAAAGTCTCGTTATCCAATTTTTTAATTCTGGTAATGTTTGACTTCTAACTTTAATCCTCAGTATGAATACATTAATATTTGACCACCTGTGTGACCAGTAACTCACTATATTTCTCAGAAGAAAATTACCGGTATCTTACTAATCTGAGTATTTTTCATAAACCTAATTTCATGTTTAACAGAACCATGAGCGTGCCAAGACAACTAGAGAATGAAGGGAAGCCCAAATCTGTGACCAGTAACCACTCACCACTAGGTGGCACTAGTTACTACGATGACAGAGAAGATTCTCATGTCAGGTATACATGGTTTTTGTATTTTGTTGGATTTATCCAGCTCAGTAAAATATGAGAAGTAAATTTAACTCTCCAGCCCTGAAAAAAAATGAACTCTTCTGTGAGTCAATAATAATTCATATATTTAAACTTTCTCATGGAGATTCATTGTTTTTGCAGTCGCCATGCTGAAGAGGGACGTAAAAAACAATACACCCAAGATGTAGAGGAACTGGAGTTAGCAAATGAATTCCGAAAACCGAGAGACTCGTTGCTGAATGTTGTTTGTGAATACTACAGCACTTGTCAGCCTCGACTACGATGTGCAGACCTCAGAAGGCTGCTTCAAGAACCGACGTTCCGGCCTCCTGAATTACTGGATCCGAAATGTCACAACGTAAGATAAAATATCTAGAACATGTCATAGTGTTTGGGAGTATGTCAGAAATCTTTGGGAAGGGGAGATAATCATGACTCAAACTTTATGCAGCTGATTAAGTGTGCCTTCACTCAGGGTACTTCCAATGGTATCATTGTTAATTCGCCATATGGCACTGTACTGAATCATCTGGAAATTATATCCGATGGAGCAGAATTTAAAAAAAACAACTATTAACTGTGTTGGATGTATACATTTTCCTATATGGTGTAATCAGTTATTTCATTTCCACAGATCATCTTTTACTGGAAAGAGATCACACAAGTTCATATTTAAGTTGTTTCAACCATTTTGAATGGCATCATAAAAAATTGCCATCACTAACATAGCTGTAGTCTGTCTGCAGAAAAGTTTTCCATTGGTGGATTCTATTAATTACCATTCATGTACCACTGGTAACACATTTCACTTAAGTTTACCAATGGCAATACTCTGAACTCGCCCACTATATTTCTGACTGGATCTCTATTTGACAAGTTGTTTTCCAGTCATTGTTTCTTAGGTGTAGTCCAAAATATACATTGTAACCAAAACCAAACTTCATTCATATTGGTAATATTATTTGATTTTTGGAGGATTTGGTTCTTAATAGTTGTTTATAAGTCAATGATCCCCTATTCTGAAAAGTCCGTTGATCTATAATACCATTTCTCCCTTGATTCATGCATGCCTGACCTTATTACGATACTTTCGGAAATCTGTGTATTCAGTTTCCTACAGATCTTCTTGTGTGATTGCTGTTTATTGATACACTTCATATTTCCAGAGATTGGCAGAGATAGCTCACACACTGCTGAAGCTTGCTCCCTATGATCCTCTTACTCTTAGTTGTACAGGATTACAAAGGTCAGTAACCTCTGATGGTCTATTTTTTTTTCTCACTATATCTTTCTCTCTTCCTTTCTCATACTCTTTTTCCCTCTCTATCTCTCACTACCTTTTTTCTCCCTCTCTATCCTCCTTTTCTTCCTCTATATTCTTCCTTTCTTCCTCTATATCCTCCCTTTCTTCCTCTCTGTCCTCCCTTTCCCCTCTATCTTCCCTATCTTCCTCTATATCCCCCCTTTCTTCCTTTCTGTCCTCCGTTTCTATCTCTATATCTTTCCTTTCTTCCTCTATATCCTCCCTTTCTTCCTCTATATCCTCCCTTTTTTCCTCTCTGTCCTTCCATTCTGCCTCTCTATCCCCCTTTCTCTCTCTATATCCTCCCTTTCTCCCTCTATATCATCCCTTTCTTCCTCTCTATCCTCCCTTTCCCCTCTATCTTCCCTATCTTCCTCTATATCCTCCCTTTCTTCCTCTCTGTCCTCCGTTTGTCTCTATATCCCCTTTCTACCTCTATATCCTCCCTTTCTCCCTCCATATCATCCCTTTCTTCCTCTCTGTCCTCCCCTTTTGCCTCTATATCCCCTTTTCTCCCTCTATATCCTCCCTTTCTTCCTCTCTATCCTCCCTTTCCTCCTCTCTATCCTCCCTTTCCTCCTCTCTATCCTCCCTTTCTTTCTTACTGTCTCTTTCTCTTTTTTTTCATTTTGTAACAATTACTGATTTAATCTCTTAAATAAAAGCTATGTAATGTTAGATTTCATCAAATTTCCATGCACTCATATCTTAAACAGTAGGTCTTAAGTTCTCATACACCTTTGGAAATTTTACCTGGAGGTAGCTTAAATTTTCAACCTCTGAAGTCACATTTGGACCTGCCCATTTCAAAGAATGGTTAAGTCTACTGTTAGAATTCAAGGGTGCATGCTTTAGAATAAAAAATTCTAACAATTTTACATGCAGTGTAGTCTTGTTCACTCCTGAATTATGACAGAAGACCATACTATTTATTGGTTTGGGTGAGTCTAAATCTGATCATAGGGGTTGATGAGTTAAAATTTTCAAATATTCTTTGGTTGATAAGTTTTTTTATCATTTAGTTTTGAAAACTTTACTTAATATTTAATAAATATTGTTGAGTAAATGCTTTACATGTCTTTTGTTTAAACATTACATTACAGGTACATGACAGAAATTTTACCATTAACTAACTGGAAACAAGAAGCTGTGAGACCTGGCCTAAACTTAATTCTAAGAAGACTTGACAGACTTTTTAACAAAATATCTAAGAAATCATCATTGAGGGTAAGTCCTACACAGTTGAACCTGTTTTAGAAGAAGATTTAAGGGCAGGTGCACAAAAAGGTGTTCCAGTCTTCCACCTTTAAAGATTCTGCAAAATGAATTAAAGATAAAAAAGTTACTGGTAGTTTTCCATCTTTATTGCACAAGTTTATTTGATAAATAGACAAGGTATGCATTTTTAATTGATCACGTATTTTTTGTATCATTTACTGTAAATCCAAACATTTTCATGGGACTTTATTTTTGCAATATACAAGATCTAAATTAAATCACAATTTTGAATGCCCATTTCTTACTATTATCATACTTCATTATGTGATAATTTTATTTTCGTGTGAATAAGCTCTTGCGAAATTACACGTAAATAAAATTATCATGAATAAAACCGGATTTACAGTATTCTCTCTACAGACATTTTGATGTCAATAAAAAATTTATCTAGTGTTAGATGGGTGTACAACCGTTTAACAATGTCATTGAATCAAGCGCATTTCAAAGTTTTGGAAATAAGAATTTGGACTTCATCATGTAAGGCATGCAGTTGCTTATATTGGGTATTTATTTGGGGAAATACTTTTGGAAAACTTTATTTTTTGAGTTCAACAAAAATGACATCTCATATAAAGGATTTTTTGGCTCACCAGAAACTTGCAAAATTTTGTTATTCAATCTTGTCATATCTCTTTATAGAGACAAGCCGATTGGAATGCTGCCGCTAATTTGCTGAGAGGTAAGATTGCCTTCAAATATTTTTGTTTCTGACTTTCTTTATCATTTATATATTTTCTTCACTTTCACAGTGCAAGTTTCTCTTTTAATGATATAGATTATTGAGAAAATTAAGTAATAAACACTCACAAAATTTAAGCATTAATACGCACCTATTTACTGGGGATGTATATGCAAAGTGAAAGAGTTAAGCAGATTATATAATGTATATACATATATCGACGCTGTGGAATTAAAAGGTCGTAACTGCAATTTTCAAACTTTTCAGTAGAAGGAAAAAAATAATTTTAAATTAGACTAACACAAATATTGTAACAGTAACTTGCACATGTATTTGTATTCAATACCTAGGTCAAAATAGATAATAAATAGCAATGATAGATTCAAAATATATTTCATGTAAAAGCTTAATGAGATGTAGATACGACCTTTGAACCATGATTCCCAATTTAATTGTTCTGCAGTAAAGTAATTTCCTCGGAAACTATTGGGAGTTTTGACTTGATTTTTTCACAGAGGATGCAGAATTGAAAAACTGTATATCAAAATAAGAAAAAACATAAAAGGTGGTAAGTGACAGTTACTACCTTTCATTTACACAGCGTCGATAAGTAGTTCTACATTGATATTTCTATGTGATCAAGTAAAGGACAAGAAATAACCATACAGTTCACATTCTTCGTTCTCTATAAAATTAACTGCTCATAGGGGCTCAGTTGATTATCCTGGTTACAATTGGTACAGATATCTAGTATAAGTGGAGGTGGGACATGTAAAAAAGAATCCTCCATAGATTTGCATTAGTCCCTAGCACGGGTCAAAATTTGTGGCACTTTCCATAGTCTGTGATTTCTCCATGTAAGTGAAACATTCCAGAAAGGACATAAAAACATGATAAATTAATGATGACATACTGTTAAACAAAAAGTTTTAATTTTAACTCTTTTATGCCTAATACATGAATGAGCCTAATTTTCATGTGTGCTGAACTTTGCTGTATAATATAAACATTGATACTTAAAGGGGCATTAGCTTTGTTTACCCCAAAAAATTATTTGAGTTATTTTCTTCTTTAACTACTTGTACCTCATGTACACTGACTGACAAATACGAGCTATACACAGACATAAAAATTCTGATATTTCTATATATTTTGTGAAAATAAGGTCAGGTCCAGTATGGTGTGCAAATACATTTTGTACAAATAGAAAAGTTGAATTAATCATTTGCAAGTGAATAATTGCCAAAGTGGGTACCTCAAGCAGTATTCACAAAAGGTATAGGAACTTAAGAATTTTTATGCCTGTTTTCTTTTTTTTGTTATCATATATCAATCTAAGTACATTTTGTATTATAAAAGAAAAGACTTTAAAAAAAAATACAGCTTATACCCCTTTAAGTACTCAGTAATTGTTACCTTATGGCCAGAGTGTTAAATTTCAAGATGTTCAGCTAGCCTGTGATATCCCTGTGTAAGTGAAATGTTTTTGGAATGACTTAAAACAGTAATAAATTAATGATGACCTATTGTTAAACAGAAAATTTTGGCACACATTTAAAATATCTAACCCTATCAATTTTAGGCAAAGACATAAATGGGCTAAATTTTTTGTGTGCTAAATTTGACTATCTAATATTAACGTAAATATTGAAGTACTTAGTAATTGGTACCCTCATGGTCAACTTGTTTAATTCAACTACTGGAAAATGTTTCTAGGTGTTGAGGGCTATGTTTTGACTGCCAAATAAAATCATTTTACGGTAACACCCACAACTGTAGCTTCATATGTAATCAAGAAGTAATATATTTCCACTGCATGTACTCATATCTCTGTGTAAAAAAATGAAGGCCATTCTTCATTTATGAATTTGCATATACATATACATATACACATGTATTTATATCTCATTTCATGGATTAAATCATTTTCTCAGGGATTTTCCTCACGCTGAAGAAATTCCGAGACATGGCACAATTTCCCTACATGAAGGTGAAGGTCATGAAGCATGAATAGTTTGTTGAAGAAAAAAATACTAGGTCATTCTAGTTGCGGCACTAGCCGCTGCCCTGTTGCTCATAACGCCTTTTACTACTTGTTTAACAGGCATCCGTAATGTTATTAACAAAAGGATCCACTCTAGTCCTCGGGAAGAACGCTGTTCACTGATTGGCTGAATGTTGATTGCTCTACACATTTCTGCACTGCAGCACCTGTTGTACTAATAGAGCAGAGTTAATGTGTTTTGTAATTTCAGGGCACATAATTACTGCATTTCACTCGCTAACAGGCTGATAATATTGATTGTATTTGCCACCTGTCATTATTCACTTTTATACACAGTAATATATACATCCTTAAATCTGTTATTTACTAATTTTGTTTTTTGTTTTTTTGTTTTTTGACATGACCAGTCTGATTTCCTGATTTAAAATATCGAAGGATAAAGTTTGAAAACATAAAAGAAAACATTTTATCTTTTTTTATTGATTGTGTTCTGTATGTCAGTCTTTCTGGTTCCTTAATCTGTTTATAGATTATGTTGAACCTTCCTGTATACTATCTACAGATAAAATCCTTGGATTTTAGTCTGTCAACAGATAACATCCTGGTTCTTTAGTCTGACAACATATTATGTAGTGCCTTCCTGTATACAATCTGCAGAATACATCCTGGTTTTGTAGTCTATCAACAGATAACATCCTGGTTCTTTAGTCTGATAACATACATGTATTATGAAGTGCCTTCCTGTATACAATCTGCAGATTACATCCTGGTTTTGCATTGATCCAATAGATAACATCCTGGTTATGGAGTCTGTTTACAGATTAGTGATATCCTGAATAAAATGATGTGTTCAAATGATCAAAAATGATAAACTATGAAGGAAATGTTCAGAACAGAATTACCTCCACATCCCCATCCATATACAAATTCATAAAGATTAGAATGGAACCAATCCATTGTCTTTTTGATTCAAGAAAATTATTATAAGTTATAAAACATACTGGCAGTGGATCTAAAATGTGAAATCAGACTAGTTATTGTCACTTAACTCATCAGCCCCTGAATAACAATGGACTCTTCTATAAATCAATGACTAAGACCAGTCCAAATGTGCCTTTAGGGATGAATGAGTTAACCCCAACTGTTTTATCTCTTGATAAAAGGTGTATATCTGACACTAAAGAAATTCCAGTATATTGCACACCTCCCTCACCTCAAGGTAATGTATTCCTCACTCAACTGCTGCATGCTAGGTACTGTTGCATGTGGTGTGGTGCTTGCATCAGTTGCCATGGAAACCATAGCATGTTCAACAAATGGCATCGGAAAAAGGATAGCCAATAATTCTGTAATCATTCATTTTCAGTGAGTTTATTTTTTATGATTATACAAACTGAGCCTTTTTTTCATTTATATCTTATTTATTTTTCGAGTGAGTCTCTAAATTCAGTTACCATGGTGACACTTGTTTTCATAGTGTTATACATATATATTGCTTTGTTGAACCTAAGAATCTGTCTCTACAGCAATGGTTGTTGTCATGGTGAACTGTGTCATAATTTGGTTATTTGTCAACAGATTGATTTAGTTGCTATGGTAAATATTGTTGTCTAAGTTAGTAATTTTGTACATTCATTGTTGCCTTTTGTACCTAAGAAACAGTTGCTATGGAAACAAATTGCAACAATAGATGTCTTGTTGAACTTAGTCATCAGGAGTTAGTTGCTATAGTTATTATTGTTGTCTAAGTTAGTGATGTTGTACATTGATTGTTGCCTTTTTGTACCCAAGAAACAGTTGCTATGGAAACAAATTGCAACAATAGATGTCTTGTTGAACTCTGTCATCAGGAGTTAGTTGCTAGAGTGAATATTGTTGTCATAGTAACTAATGTTGTACATTGGTTATTGCTTTTTGGTACCCAAGAAACAATTGCTATGGAAATGAATGTTGTCATGGTGAGCAATGTTATTTGTCTGTGTCACATATATATATTGTTTTTTATCGTTTGAAAGACAGAGTCAGTTGCCATAGTGATCATTTGGTAATCTGAGCCAAAGGCTCACAGTTACCTATTGTGATTGTCTTTTGTCTGTTATCATGTCAACCTGTCTGTTGTTTACATTCATACATTTTCAATTTCTTCTCAAGAACCAGTGGGCCAATTTTAATCAAACTTGGCAGGAAGTATGATCATATGATGCCACTTAAAGTCTAGGACCCATAGAGACCCCAAAAGGGGCAAAAAATGACCAAACATGATACATCCTTATAAGTATCCTGCTCATGAACCAATGATCTTATTTGTTTAAAATTTGATATGGTTGATTGTTAAGCTAATATCTACAATGATCTCTAAGGTTTGTGAATGAAATGGAAATCTGTTCATGAACAAGTCTTATGCAAGTGCTTCAATGACATAGGATACAATTTTATACAAATGGCATATTACCTCAAAACTGATTGACTTTTTGTATACAAAGATATATTAGAAAGTTGTAAAGAAATATCTAAGGATTATTGTGACACAGTTACAAGGTCATTTGGTCAAATGTCAAGGTTACAGACTTTCAAGTAAACAGAAAATATCATCTTTTCTTGAATTTACAGACATATTTAACTTCTTTTGAATAATCAGTTGTTAAATTCAATTTTGGCTGTAACTTTCCCTATATGAAGCAGCATAATGTTTATTTACAAATGGGTCTAGTAACCATGGGCACCAAATGGACCAAAACTGGATGTGCTTTTACTCAGGTGACCATTAAGGCCAATTTGGCCTCTTATTGTTATGGTGGCCATTTTATAGGTTCGTTATTATCCATAAGCATCTTGGACTTAGTTACCATAGTGATAATTGGTGTAACGACTAGCAGTGTTATAAAGTTCTAACTGATGTGACAGTGATCATTTTTGGTACAGACAGATAAGGTTGTACCTTTATGATTGGTGTGACGGCTAGCAGTGTTATAAAGTTCTAACTGATGTGACAGTGATCATTTTTGGTACAGATAGATAAGGTTGTACCTTTATGATTGGTGTAACGGCTAGCAGTGTTATAAAGTTCTAACTGATGTGACAGTGATCATTTTTGGTACAGACAGATAAGGTTGTACCTTTATGATTGGTGTGACGGCTAGATTTGTCGCATATGTGTTGTCTCTTACTATTTTCTCTGAGTTATGACCTTACATAAGTTAATGGCAATATTGTGATTCAGCTTATCATGTTGTAAGCGTTGCCCTGGCAACCAGTGTTCTAGATGTGGGTTTTTATCTCCATGATAAAAGAGTATCAGAACAAATGTTGTTGTGTTATTAGTGTTTCAGTGCTGAAATAAAATGTCATTCTCTGCAATGTTTACCACGCAATGTTATTCGTATATGTTATTCTCTGTCTGATAAAGCTCATGCCATCTATTGTTCCTTTCACTTTTATCAGAATAGTTAAACTGTTAGCATGAATACTTGCTAGTGTAAACTTTGCATGGCAGTGGACAATTTCTGGTAGATATACTTTATAATTTCATATGACAATAATTTTTGGGTTTTTTTTGTATTTTATGTTATATTCTGTAATTTTAATTTCTCAATGTATTATACATGTTTTTATTGTATACACATGTGTTAAATTATGCAGATCATATGGTACATGATATAAAATGTTGAAAAGCAGATTACACTAGATATTATACAAGAAACCAGTTTATGCCAAATAATACAATTAAAAACCAGTTTATTTCAAATAATACTAGTAAAGCCAATTTATACCAGATATTGTACAAGTAAAACCAATTTATATCGGATAAGAAAAAAGTGCAGCCAGTGTATTCCTGATAATACAAGTAAAACCAATTTACACTGGATAATATAAGTAAAACCAGTTTACACCAGATAGTGTAAGTAAAACCAGTTTATACCAAATAACACTAGTGATAGCATACAGATAGGCAAAGTTGTAAACCTGCGGCCCAATTTAGGAAAGGGTCTGTGTATAAGACTTGGTCTTAGAACTACAATTATGGACTTGCGACTGTTTTACAAAGAATTAAGATTTGTGACAAATGACCAATTCAGGTCCTGTTTTTATAACTACCCAAAGACAGTTTAAAGACCTTCATGGCTGAGTGGTTAGAGCATCGCGCTTTAAATCATGAAGTCTCTAACTTCCTGTCAGTGCAGGTTCGATTCCTGCTGGAACCTTAGCTGATTTTTGTGAGAAGGTTTGCCAGTTTGTTTGTTGAAAGCCGGTGGTATTTTGTAACCGGGTTCCCTCCTCCACCATTAAAAACTGGCCGCCACCATATAACTGAAAAATTGTTGAATGTGGCATAAACCAGCCTTCAGATTTAAAAAAAAACCTACATGTAAGTTAATTTTGCAAATGTCATGATTTATATTTGTAAATTTAGCAGGTATATGTATTCATAACCTATCAAGATCTTATTTGGAAAAGACTTCAGTTAAATTAGAATTGATAACTGCTCTTGTTTTAAGGCCGATTAACTTAAAAATTATGACTAAGGACCTAGGACTCTCTATCATATGGACCTTTGATTTCTATACTATAAAGCAAGGCTAAAGTGCATTAAATGGTCTTGTTTAGATCAATTAATCAATCGATAAGTCGAACTTCAATGAGTCGAATTTCTCTATGTTTCAAACTACTCTCAAAGTCCCCAATAATTTTGTTATTTAATACTGCTTTTAAACATTTTATAATTCGAATTTTTATTAGTCGAATTTCTCGATGTTTTGAATAAATTTATGGGCCCATTTCTATAAAAACAACGAAAATTCCTACATATAATTCGAAGTCAAAATTTGCATGTGTACGAAATTGCCCTACAATAATTTTTCTCCTTCTCATAAACACTCAGTTTTAATTTCACGAAAATTTAGTTAAATTTAGTACTAATTATTAATCATAATGACCATACATTTCTTAAATGGTTTCGAAGCAGTGATATACACCTTATAGAACGTGTTAAACTAAAAACATATGGTTCTCATTTACCATCCATGAGTCGAAGTCCTGATGTTTCAAACTTTTTCAGGTGGTCCCTTGAACTTTGACTCATCGAAGTTCTACTGTAACTATAAACTTATACAGTAAAACCTCCTTTTTTTAGCTTATATTTGGCATTAAAAAGAGATTTGGTGATAAGTTGTGGGCAACTTTAAATTAAGTAATAGGGAAAATTAGAAAAATGGACTTTCAAAAACTGTGGCTTAAAGAGAGGTTTCAAGTGAAAGGGGTAGCACGCTCGACTCTGGATCTTGAGGTCGTGAGTTCGAGTCCCGCCGGCGACAGGTTGGTTTCCTGTCTTTCGGATGAGACAGTAAAAACTGGAGGTCCAGTGTCACAGTACGTGTCCGCAAGTTAAAGAACCCTCACTGCTCAATGGCCGTAAGTGCCAAGCATAGGCCAAAATTTGAAGCCCTTCACCGGCATTGGTGACGTCTCCATATGAGTGAAATATTCTTGAGTGGGACGTTAAACAACAATAAACAAACAAACAAGGAGCATTATAAAGAGGTTTTACTGTGTTGTCAAAACATGAGGCAGAAATTTGTGATGTTGGCTCTCTTTGACATATACTTTATCTTAAAATAATATTGAGTGCATGCGTACTTAATATAATAAACATAATACCACAGTTATAGTTTTGCCAAAAAAGAAATGCACAAGATGATAGTCTCTGTAAATAAGACTTTATTAGTTGAGCTTGACTTTAAAATAGATGTAAAGTTCTGAAACAGAAAGTGGTATCATACAAGGTCAAATAATAAACCTATATGTATTTCCAAATCTGTCTAAGTGTAACCACTGTAAAAATATTACATCCCATATTATAATAATATTTACCATGTTTTGGGGTTGTTTTTTTGTTTTTTTTGTCTAGATTTAAATCAAAATCACATGTTTATGAGAGTGACATCACTGTTATATATTTCTATGAGTTTGTTATACTCAATTCCAACTTTAAAACGGGAATGTTGATCTATTTTAAATTCATATTCTTACACAGAGATTTTTATGTTGTATTCCCTGTAAAAAAAAATTTACACACCTGAAATCTGATTTTTTTATTGATAATTTTGGAGGGAAAGGATTTTATTGTTTGTTTATTATGAAGTAAATCTTTCATATCATTGTGGATTATGATTTATTTCAGACACTAGTAAATGCTCTATTGAGCATAATATTATCAGGCCCTGGAGCTCCAATATTGCCCGACAGTGGTCCTGGGATGCATGGCAGTCACCGTAGTGAGTATGGAACCGTGTTTCACCTGACACCTGCCGCCTTTTGTTCCGCGGTAGTCAAGCTGGTGGCAATGCAGATGCAGGCGCTAGGTGTAAGTTGTCATTGTTTCTCTAAAATTATTTATAAAAGTCAGGATTATGCATAGGCCGGCCAGATCATAAAACCAGAGGTTTCACCACTGGGCTTTGCCAGTGTCGCAAAAATGTGATTTTTTTATTTCAACTGGCAACAAAAAATAATTTCTGGCGATATTTCTGGTGCCTTCATTGTTTTAAAGTATTAAACCATCTAGATAAAGGTTACATAAGTCAAATATATCTTCCAAACTGTCATCAGGAACAGACTTTTTAATGCCTGTTACTACAGTGAAACCTGTCTGCCACTGAAATGTGGTCTTTAAAGACAGGTGGTCTCTCAAAAGAGGTATTATTTAAAGAATTATTGAACCTGGTGGTTTCAAAATATGGTCTCAAAAGACAGGTGGTCTTTTATGACAGTGGTCTCTCAAGACAGGTTCCACTGCGGTGTCTAGGTTAACTAGCAGTATCGGATATTCATGACACTCAATAAACACCAGATAGTGTCATTAAGTACAAACTAAGGTATGATCAAGAGGCCCATAACCGCAAAGCAAGAACAGTTGCATCATTTCCAGTCACAGGATTGGTCTTATTTCCTCTTAAAACACCTTGCTCCATAGAAAAAATCTACATTTCGGCATCTTTTAGAAGCGGAAAATGTTACTGTATGTGAATCTTACTCATTTGATGATTCTGTGTCCATGAATTAGTAAAAATACAGTGAAACCTCTGAAGAGACCACCCTTTCTGCCACTAAAATGTGGTTTACCAAGACAGTTGGTCTCTCAAGAGAGGTTTTATTTAAAGGATTAATTAGCCAAGTTGTTTTCAGAATGTGGTCTTAAAAGACAAGTGGCCTCTAGTGACAGGTTCCACTACACTTTCATACTTGTAGTGTATTTTGATATTGATTTACCCCAAACTCTGAAAGATGCCTCGCCTTTATCATCCCACTACCACCACCAAAAACAAGACGGCCATTTACCTGTAAGATCAATTCATTGTTTATTTCCATTGTTTTTAGGATCAATTCTCATTGGAGCAGATTTGTGGGGGAGTAAGTGTCTTCCCAATGCCTGACAAATGCATCAATATGCTTGTCAATTTCATATTGCCGCTCTGTATCAGACTTGGCTGTGGCAGACGTGGTAAGTCATCTGGTAATTTGTGTTCTGCATGTGATAGGGTTCTTAAGTTACACTTGAATTGCCATAGCAACAAACTAATCAGTTTCACACTGTTACTTTTTATCAGACCTGGCTGTGGCAGGCATTTTAAGTCATCTAATTTGCATGTGTTTTGTATATGATCATGATGTGGCTGTAAGTGGCATCTAAATCAGTGGTAATGACTGAATTGTCGATCTAGTGACCAAATCCAGGAATTTTCTACCCTATCATATGAGGCAGAAATAAAGATTCTTGTATATTCACTTTGTTTTGTGTATTTCTAGATTTCTCAATTAAAAAAAAAGTTGCTAAAATTCCTAATTCAAAATGCCCAGGTCCCTTTCCCAAAAGAGTGTAGAAAATCTCAGAAATATAGGGAGCCAGTCTGGGAACAAGATATTTCAACTGGAAATTCTTCCACCTTTTACTGGTACGGTTTTGTTTTACCTGGTCCGAAATTCTGTGTCTGCACCCTAGGGTATAGACAAGCTGCCCATGCTCAATCAGAAGTTAACCAGAGCTACTGTATTCCGTCATTCATATTTGGAAATATTCATGGCTATATGCATGGTATGCAAATTGACACTAAAAGGTAAGAAAATAATAATACAGTAAAACCTGCTATAGCGGTCACCTCTATATAAGGATAACCTGTTTATAAAGGCCAGTTTTTTCAAGTCCCATGACTGCATACTTCAACTAAATTGAACCTGTGTATAAGGGTCACCTGCACATAGAGGTCAATATTTTCTGGTCCCTTGGGTGGCCCCTATATACAGGTTTCACTGTAATTCCAAATTATCACTTGGTGGGTAAGATAAAAAAAATCGATCTTAGGAGCAAGATTTTTAAATTTCTAGTCTGTGGCAGAAGTTCCAGGCAAGACATTAAAGAATCTTGCCCCTGTGGTTGAGATTTTTATGTCTAACCCCCAAAGATCAGCGGGAGAGGGGGTGGAGATTCTTTCAGTCTACCACGTAGACAGTGCAGTTTTAGACACAGTTAATCAGCAACAACAAACACTAGATGTGCAAGACAATATGCATAGACTGACATCAGGTAGTTTGTTCCTTGATGTAACCTCAGATATTGTAAGAAATACATACATGTGACATTTTTCAGGTGACATTCCAAGGATGAGGTCAGAAGATATTAGATTTGCCCTGACAGTGATCTTGAATGTTTTAATCCCACCTGTCAAAGTGCCAACGCAACAAAACTCCTCCTCCAAGTCTGGAATGCACCACTTCTCTTTCAACGAGAATCACAGATGTAGCAGCTTTAGTCACACCTACGAAAAACCTGCAAAACAAGAGAATGATTTGCTGTTTCATACGGCCTTCCTGGGTAAAAGAGAGTTATCTACCCTTAATTCTTTTGCTACTATTGCTGTCTTCGCAGTTTCACAACCATTGGTTAACTCATTCACCCCTAAAGACACATCTGGACTGGCCTAAAGCATTGATTTGCAAAAGAGTCCATTGTTTTTTAGGGGTTGATGAGTCAAAAGTGCTCTTTCACAGATTGCCATGCATTTGGGTTAAAAGTGAAAGTTAATTTTATATGAAAATTGATATTTTTGTTAATTACTCAGCAAGTTTAACATAACTAAATTAACTTAAGCAGAATTCCTGAACTCTAAATTTCAAATATCAGAATTTTTAGGAATTGTATCAGACCAAAAAATGGAATGTACTGTTAACTTGTGTCAGATCAAAAAGGTTTTTATCAGACAAATCTTCTGGTCTGACATTTTTCAGGAACTCCGCTTTAGACAGTTTAAAATAAGTCTATGATAGTTTATATAACATTTATAAAGAACACAACAATCACTTTAATTGCTTTTTTTCAACACGGTGCTTCTTTATTGTGGATACTACTTTCGTAACCATGGTATGAATTGTATTTTTCAGATAACAGTCATTTTATGTCAGTAAAATCTACATAAAATTGTAAGGAAGTCGGTGAAAGAACACTTTTAAATGAACATACAATGGAATCTCATTATCTCAAAACTGAAGGGAGTACCCTTACAACTGTGAGATATCTAGAACTCGAAATAACCAAAATATCAGGAAATATATGTAACCAGAATATCAGGAAACATATCTATCTGTAAAAATCAGGACCAGAAGTTCAACTTTGATCTGACTGCAATTTCGACTCATCCAAAATCGTCATACTAGATTCCACTGAACCTAGTTCTTGTTTTTAGTCCAGCGTTGCAATGGTTCTTCATATCCCGCAATAATGTGAAAGCCAGTTCAAATTATCATGTTCATAAAAGTAACAGAAATTTGTCAGAAATTTCTTTAAACTTTATGTACTGGGGACTACTTTCTTTGGAGATATTGATGATCTGATAATTAGGATAATGTTCTATTTATAGATTGTAAGATATTGATGACCCATTAATCAGGATTTATGTTCTAATTATAGATCTGGAGACACTGATGATCTGATAATTAGGAAAATGTTCTATTTATAGAATTGAAGATATTGATGACCCGTTAATCAGGATTTATGTTCTAATTATAGATCTGGAGATAATGATGATCTGATAATTAGGAAAATGTTCTATTTATAGAATTGAAGATATTGATGACAGGATTTATGTTCTAATTATAGGTCTGGAGATATTAATGACCTGTTTTGACAGAATATTATCCCCTGAGTGGCATAAAGTGACCAAATGGATACAGGATATGGTCAAAAAGGGGAAAGGTATACTGTTTGATGTTTTTGCTCTCCTCCATTCTTTCTGCGTTGTTGTTTTTTTTTTGTGTGTGTGAATGGTGTCTCCTCCACACTCAAACATTTTTCAGTTTTCCATTTGTAATACTTTGGTTAAATTATAATGTGAAATGAATGTTTCATAAAGATTTTAAGAATGTCAAGTGCAGGCCATACAGAAATTGCATATCTAATTTCATTGTAAGGAATTCAGTTGATGATGGCAAGTTACATCCCAAGTGCAGTCAAAAAGTGGATTTTTTTTAAAAAATTAATCCTTCCTTGACAGACATTTGTACAACGTATACACTATCAAAGTGATCTTTTTTTTTTACTACAGTATCACTGCCGCTGTGGAAATTCGTGGATTTTGTCGTCACACACAGACCGGCCATTTTCCTTCTACTTCAGCCCTTCATACACTTCAAGGTATGCTTCTTCACTCCTGACAGTTGAAATTAATATGAAATGGATGATGGAAGAAAATCTTAATGATAAAGATATGAAATTGATAATATTGATTGGAGATTAATATTGAAAGATTATTTTGGTGTGAAATAGATGATAAATGTTGGTATTGATAGGGGTAGGGGGGAGATGTAATGGAAGATTATTTTTATCTGTTTACCTGGTAATTTTTGCCCCTTCACAAAAGAAAACATATTCACCCCATTTTTTATCTGCCGTAAATCACCATTGTCTCATAAATGACCTGTATATCTGTGCTACAATTCTTTAGCTTTAAAGTTTCACCTTAGTTCTGAATTTGCCCTCTCATTTAAGGGCAAAAATGATGAAATTGAAAATTAAATGGGAGAAAAAAATGCAAGGTATGCAGTGTCTGGAATAAGTGCTTGAAGATGGTATAAGAGTAGGCATGAGAAATGGATGGTAATGCCCGGAGGGACCACCCTTTCTGTCACTGAAATCTTTTGAAAGTTTTTCAAGACAGTTGGTATACGGTCTACTGAATGATTTTCATATTGTGGTCTCGAAAGACAGATGACCTGTTAAGAAAGGTTACACTGTAATTATTTTGTATGGGGAAAACAGCTTTTAAATGGCTGTAAATTCTGTGTTAAAAGTCAGTGATGACAATTTTCCTCCAATTGAAGAAATTCCTCCTTTTTCCAAATTTTGCTGCAATGATAAATCTGTATCCTCCATTAAATCTCTACAAATGAGCCATTGTCCTCCTTTCTAACCATTTGTATGGAATCACATCGATTCTGATGCAAAAATATTCGGTAAGGAAATATGATATTGATTTGAAGGGAAATAGATCATGATGGGAAATAGATCATGAAAGGTGACATACATTTATTGCCCTGGTTGTGGTTGTAGGGATACATGAGGATTTGTTTACCAGCGACAAATCATATTCCCCTCGGGCTTCGCTTCAGGATATATGACTTGTCTTGGGTAAACTAAAGTTAAAATAAATTGTTTATTATATCGAAATTGAGAATCAATTAAGACTGTCGAATAAGCTGCAAGGGTTTTTGCATGAGGGAGACATGATGCACGCGAAATTGACTTGAAGTGTAGTCTCCCTGACACATGACGGCTCTCAACCAATCCCTGGCTGTGTTTTATTGATGAGGTATAATAATCAGATGAAACATTTAATGAATGTTTATATTAATAGGAGAATCATACCAACTAAGGAAATAGGTTATTGACACAAAATTATGGTCAATTTGGGATTTAAAATGAATTCTAGAAGATCATACTTTATTTGTTAAATAGTGTTAAATTGTTAAATTATGTTTAAAAGTAATGAAAGATGTTAAAATTATATATATATTTATATAGCAAACCTCTTTATATGTGTGTGTGTGTGTATAGAATCATATACATATATATATATTATATATATATGGCATTTATCTGATAGATGATGAAGATTAACTGTGACACAGCCCAGGAGTACTATCTACAACAGGCTATAAAGGACAAGTTACAAGGCTTCAGTTTCACACATCCTAAGTGTTCCGCCAGTATTGTGTTGTATCTCTCTACAGAACTGCAGTGTATCAAGGAAGAATTTTTTAATTTTGGTATAGTTCTTTTGTCCATATGATGTTTCTGTTGAAGGGACTTTAGCTGTGTTTACCAAAAAATTATTTTGATTTTTTTCTACTTTTTTTTGATGTACAATAACAAACAAGAGCTATACACAGGCATAACAAATCTTATATTCCTACATATATATTTTGTAAAAAAAAGGTCAGGTCCAGTGTGGTATGCATATACAAATACAGTAAAACTAGTATATAGGGACCTTAGAGACTCAAGAAAATTGGTCTTTATTTAGAGGTTGATGTGTACGCAAATGGTACTGTTGGGTACAACAACAACGGTCTTTATGACCAGGTGGTCTTTATACACAGGTGGTCATTAGAGCAACTTTTACTCATATTATTTTGATGTCTACTAAATTCAGAGGACAAAATCCAACAAATGCAGAATTACTAAGAATGTACAGAGAAATACATATGTTGGAACTCATTTATGTCCTAATACTGTAGTTTATCATCTACAGATGAAATATTTGAAACATAATACCAAAGTTATACAATGCTCAAGACGATCGTTTCTGTCAATTAGACTTCATCAGTTGAGCTCCAATTCAAAATGTGTATGTATTTTCTAAAGAGAAAGTGGTATCATACAAGGTCAAATAATAAATCTAAAAGTATAGCAGAAATCCGTTTAAGAGTAACCACTGTAAAAAGATGACTAACTTAGCCTCAAAAAACTTTGGAATTTAAATGGTATTATTTGGATTTTGGAATTTAAAGTGGTATTATTTGGATTTTTCTTGCATTTATAGAAATGAACACACACTTTTTGCTTTCAGAGAAATAAACACACAAACACATAGACACTCCCTTGTCTCTATTTGTGTTGGTCTATATGATTTCTATTTGTGCAATGCCATTGTGGACATGCTTGCCTTTGATTTTCTGTTTATTGGATTGTTCATGTGTAGTGCAAAACAATGTAGGCCCTTCAGTCAAATTTACATGAAAAGCCACATCTGTATAGAGGGCACCTGCCTATAAAGGCCATTCAAATGTAAACTTAGTTAATTTTTTATAATAATTTAACCCCTTCTTAAAGGAAACATGGCTATAACGACCACTTTTGCCTGTATTTGCATGGAATTAGATGGTGAATGATTGACATGAAAGTTTGCTGGGAACTGGGGTCCTGGTGTATATACTTTTTATGTCACATGTGTTGCTGGGGGTTTACTGTATGAATGATAAATTTACCCTGCTATGACAATTCTTCTCCACAGGAGAGTACAGATCACGCTCTGCAACCATGACAACGGAGAGATCAGAGTTTCCACAGACACAGTTCAATGATCAGCACAGAGCGAGTATTACTGATGTTGCAATCGACATTATCAACCCAGCACCAAAAAATGCTGTGCCGACATCTGCAAAACGCCCCAGTGGAGGTAATTCTTAACAGAATATTACTATCAATAAGTTCAAGAAAGTTTATCTTTGGAAAATTTTGCTATCAAAAATGGATGAAGTGCTTTAAATAGGCCATTATCTAGTTGTTCCATTCCGTTCAGATTTGCCAGAATAGTTTATACTCCGATCACGTTACTTCACAACGTCTGACATTGCAAACGAAGAAAAGACAACCAATCAGAAAATATGTGTTGTATTTTACTACATCAAACTGGGAACTGTTTGACGCTTGACTTTTTCAGGTACAATATTTTCTCAGAGTAGTTCCAATAACAGCCAGCCATTCAAGAACACGGTAGTGGCTCATAGTGTTGATAGCAGTGGAAGTCCAACAAATGGAGAAAGGAAAACAAGTCGTAGAATCTCTGCAAAGGAAGGAAGCAGCATCCTGGAAAAATATTCCAAACCCACAGTTGATGACACTTCTCCAGGTTAGAATTCTCTTGTAGTGTTTGTTTTATTTGTTTATCAAACCATGAACAAGTGTAAATGTTAGTAACAATAGTTTCCGTCTGAAGAACCACAATGGTGAAAGTGCTGACGGAATAAAACAAATATTAATAGAAAATTGTAATGATCTACATTTTTCTTAACATATTTATCACTGTGCTAATTTAAGTTTTTTGTGTGTGAAATTAAAACATTGAGTGTTTATGAGAAGGAGAAGAATTATCATTGGGCGATTTTGTACACATGTAAATTTTGACTTCCAATTATATGTAGGAATTAGTGTTAGTAGCTATACATGTACCCCTGTTTTATTGTGTAAGTATTGTTCGTTAGTACTGTATAATGTGTATCTTTCTTATAGATTCCGGGGCATTTCAAGAGTCATCAAGACTGTCCAGACAGCCCACAATATGTCTACGATCTCCATTAAGTTCTAAACAAAACAGCTTTGATGAGCCTCATCAGGCAGGTGTGCTGTACGAGAATGAAGAAATGGACACGCCAAATGGCGGAGGTAAATATTAAATTTTTTTTGGTCATGTGATTGACTCATATGATGTTTATCAATTTTCTGCTGTCCATCATCACTACATCTCAACAACCACTGGACCAATTACCTTCACATTTTATATATATATTCTGTAGAATTGGGGTAACTACATTATTTCGTGTCCTCAAGATACGGGGATACGGTATGTAGAAAGGTCATGTACTTTGATGATCAATGGTCCAGTGTTCAGTGATATTAACTAATTTCCCAATGTTGTATTTTTCCTATAACCTGTTACCATTATTCTATCCAATAGCTCAAATTTGTAAAAGTTGAAACTTTGCCTATTTTACAGTTTAGTCGTAATGTACAAGTATTAATATTAGTAAAACGTAAAATATTGTTTCTTTAACAGCTGGTATTCCCTTGGCCCAACATGTAATGAGCCCAGATTTGGATCCTAAAGCTCATAGGCTTCAGAGACAAGATGCTAAGAGCAGGAAGACGTTCAAGAGAAAGAAGACCAAGACAGCTAGCATGAGACGCTTCTTGCATCGTTATCACCAAGAGGATACGAGTGATGGAGAGGGTGCAAGTACCGAAAATTTATCAACTCACAGAAGCCTAAGTATGAGACGGCCTGAACATGAACCTCCGTATCGGCAACGGACTCGAGTGGCACTTGGTCAATCGGATCGGCAGATATCCCTTAGTCATCAGGAAAACTTGTCTCACACGGGATTGTCAGAGCGAGAATTATTACATCTACAACAAAGTCGATCAAGCCCTGGCAGTGCCGCCATAGGCGAGCAGGAGGTTCTTTCTCTACATCAGGCCAGAGGTGGGCCGTTTGGCGCTAGTGATGGATCAGTGGCTATAAGATCAAATGAAATGATCCCGGAGAGTGTTGAAATGAAGGTATTACCTAATTCTGACATGGCTATTTAGAAACAAGCATGTGTTTGCAAGTTTGGGAATAATTTGTTTGAAATTGATTTGTATCACAAAGAGTATTGCCAGGTGCAGTG
Source organism: Atrina japonica (assembly GCA_030159075.1). Taxonomy (NCBI): domain Eukaryota; kingdom Metazoa; phylum Mollusca; class Bivalvia; order Pterioida; family Pinnidae; genus Atrina; species Atrina japonica. The sequence goes on from BROG01000058.1 coordinate 1,954,260, forward strand.
GAGCCTCGTTATCTTAAAACTCACAGAACTGCTTTTTTACTTCAAGATACAAGATAATAGAAATTTTAATTGATATGTAAAAATCAGGACCATACTTTCAGTTTTGACATATCCGGAATTTTGATTTAACCGATAAACGAGATTTCACTTTATATCTATTTGAATTTAGGAAAGAAGTGAATTTTCAAACATTCAAAAAATATTTTGCCTTCAACATAGAGTGTGGTAGAATTTTTTTTTTACCAGTCTGCCATTTCACAATGTTTAGTAGCACTTGAATAAAAAAAAACAATTTCCAGGTTTGGTAAAATCTTGAAAATATAAGATTATTTTAAATATTTTCAAAGGTCTAATTTGCATATCTGGATAAATGTCCAAAGAGTTATATGATTGTTTAAAGTCAGATGTATCATAGTTGACATCTGTTTTCATTTTAAAATTGCTGATGTGCGGTACACATAGTACAATCTCCATGCTCTTGTTGGGATTTCACCATGCTTAGGGACATTTTTATAATGCAAATACCGTGTATCATACATCATGACTCCAAACAATACTTGCAACTCGGAAACCTCCCTGATTAATATACCTTTCTGAACCATTCTCTTCCTCTCCTTGCAGTGTCGTGCAGCATTCACCCTTTTGGGCAACAGACCATAATAGACTGGTCTAAGACAATAGAAAAGACTGTACGATTTAGATATTTAGGGGTGGTACGGTTAACAACCTCTTGGACTCTTCAACACTTAAGATTATGAAGTGGTCTTTGAATTTGAGATTATCTTTCATAAATAGAAATGTTTCATGATCGAGGACCCTTAACTTTTTCACCCCTAAATACACATTTGGACTTGACTAAATCATTGATTTATAGAAGAGTTCATTGTATTTCAGGGGTTGATGAGTTCATGTAGTCAGTCTATTTTGTCCCTTTTCTTTCCTTACAGTTAAACCTATGGATCCACCCTTACTTATGTATGAATCACCTGGCTAACCTTTGTGATATGACATCTTTTTCATTCCAGCATGGTTCATTTTTTGGTGATTTAGTGATGTTCCTTTTGTAAATTATGAAATTGTAGATTGATCTTTTTTCACACACATAAAAAAGGATAATTGGAGAGGGATTTGGCTGGTGGTTCAATATTTATCCAAGAAAATGGATGACGTCTGCAAATGTTTTTTTATATTTGTACTAACTTTTTACAGTACATATACAGTTGAACCAGTCTTGAAAGACCACCCCTTCTTTCTGCCACTGATATGTGGTCTTACAAGACAGTTGGTCTCTCAAAAGAGCTGTGATCTTTGATTCTTTGGTCCTTAAGGATTCATGGTTTTCAGACTGTGATCTTACAAAACAGGTGGTCTTCTATGACAGGTCTCTTGTGACAGGTTCCACTGTATAAACATGTTTTGGAGAGGGCAAATTGGTTTGGATTTATTTTTTGGTTTTCTTGGTTTTTATTTATCATAGCCAAATGACATCATCAAAAGGCTACAAACACATCACTGTATTTAATGGAATCCATGTAATAACTTGAATTTGGAATAACTGCATGTCCGATATATTTTTATGGTGGATGAACTTGAACCTTTAACCTCTTTACCCTTTACATAAGATTTTTGCATGTGTCATGTGATGTAACATGATGTGGAAATACATATCAGAGTTTAGACTGTAACTGTGATGAACTTTGACCTGCCCTGACTGTAATGAAAATGCAAGGGAGTTATGTTCTTGTTAAAGTATTTGTTGTCATGGAAACTGTATGTAATTAATATCATATTAACCAGTTTGTATATGGGCATGGATAATTTTATTTATAACATTTGGTTTTTAATTTTTGCTTCATTTTGTATATATTTGAATATACTAACATTGTTGATGTACTAACTTGCACATGAATTTTTGTAATTTTTTAGCATTTGAGTGAAATTGCTCTTTACTTAATTAATGTAAGTATGATGTCAATTTATATATGTGCTTTGGTTTTATATACTATACATTGTTCTTTCCACCGTTTTCACAAAACCAGACACTTCTTGCACTCCATCAAGGTCAACTGAGTCAGGTGACCAATTTTGTCTCCCCCGCCCACTCCATCAAAATGCAGGTGTGTATGGCATCATGGAGGTGTGCAATGTCATCATGCCTGTGTGCTTTGTCTTCATCTAGGTGTGTATTGTCATAGTGTTGTAATTTGTCATCATGCAGGTGTGTACTGTCATTCACCAAGCAGGTGTGAATAGTCATCATGCAGGTGTGAATAGTCACCACGCAGGTGTGTATTGTCATTCACCAAGCAGGTGTGAATAGTCATCATGCAGGTGTGAATAGTCACCATGCAGGTGTGTATTGTCATTCACCAAGCAGGTGTGAATTGTCATTATGCAGGTGTGTATTGTCATTCACCAAGCAGGTGAGAATAGTCATCATGCAGATTGTTCTTGTCATTCACCAAGCAGGTATGAATTGTCATTCACCAAGCAGGTGTGAATATTCATCATGCAGGTGTGAAATGTCATGCAGGTGTGTATTGTCATTCACCAAGCAGGTGTGAATTGTCATCATGCAGGTGTGTATTGTCATTCACCAAGCAGGTGTGAATTGTCATCATGCAGGTGTGTATTGTCATTCACCAAGCAGGTGTGAATAGTCATCATGCAGGTGTGTCTTGTCATTCACCAAGCAGGTGTGAATTGTCATTCACCAAGCAGGTATGAATTGTCATCAGGCAGGTGTGTCTTGTCATTCACCAAGCAGGTGTGAATAGTCATCATGCAGGTGTGTCTTGTCATTCACCAAGCAGGTTTGAATTGTCGTCATACAGGTGTGTATTGAAATAAACCAGATGTGTATGTCATCATGTGTGCATTATCATCATGCAGGTGTGTATTGTTGTCAAGCAAGTGTTTATTGTCATCAAGCAGGTGTGCTTCATCATGTTGTGATTTGTCATTAAGTAGGTGTGATTTATTATCATGCAGGTGTGTATTGTTGTCAGTCAGGTGTGTATTGTCATAAAGCAGGTGTGTATTTTTTTTTCAAGGAAGTGTATATTGTCATTTACCAGATATGTATGTCTTCATGTGTGTATTGTCTTCAAGCAGGTGAGTATTGTCATCAAGCAGGTGTGTATTGTCGTCAAGGAGGTGCATATTGTCTTAATGCAGATGTGTATTATCATTAACCAGATGTGTAATTTTTCAAGTGTGTATTGTTGTCAAGCAGGTGAGTATTGTCATCAAGCAGATGTGTATGGTCATCAAGTAGGTGTGTATTGTTGTCAAGTAGGTGTGTATTATAAACAAGCAGGTGTGTATTATCATCAAGCAGGTGTGTATTGTCATCAAGGAAGTGTATGTAATTCATCAATTGCTTTTCCAAATGACCAAACCAATTCTGTTTATATTTGGTATGTAACTTTCAGGTAACTTTTAGGTAAGGGGTCAATGTCATGACTCCAAGGTCAAGGATGTAGATAAGATGTAAGCTCAGGGGACTGATGATAAACTTTGACCTCTTCTTTGTTTTCTAATTTATCACAGAACAACATTAGCATGCTGAGCTTTTGGGAAATATTTTTTGTTGTTATTGAACCAAATAATTGGAATATATCTTTTACCCCTTAATGTACATATGGAATGTTCCTATCTATAGTTCTGATTTTGATATTTCTTTTTACCCCCATTTGTCCAGATGGAATGACCTTTTTATAGCTCTAAATTCAGACTTACCAAACTTCCTATATACTAAGTGTGCAGTTTCATTTTACAGTGTTTTACATCAAACCATTTTTCATGATCTTTATATTTCCAATATTCTGTACATTTTATATTTATACGATTTATCTTTTTTGCTGTTTTTGTTAAAGTTTATATTCCAATGATTATAGCATGCATGTTGTGAGTGGGTTTATCTATTGTATAATATGCAATAATACTTCTTGTGTTCTCTTTTCTTTTTTTATTTTAAAATATATTAACTTGTTTGAATAAACTAACATAGAAGAGGTTGATAGTACATGTTGTACTTACCATAACAAAAATTTGAACAACCGAAGTCAGAGTACTTAGAACACAGTACATTTGTACCATGATAATTAAAGGGGAGGGGCATATTGCTTTGCCGCTGTTAGTCGGTAGGTAGGTCGGTCAGTTGGTCGGTCCATACACCAAGTTTCCATTCATTATCTCTGCAGCAGGTGCACATATTAAAATGAAATTTGGAATACAAACACATCATGAGAATATCTAGGTCAATTTTTATTTGGTTATCATCAAACAATTTATGACAGAGTTATGCCCCTTGAAATTTGAAAATTTCCAATAATTCAGTTTCTGTTTTGGGGGGAGAGTGCATAACTGTTTTAAAAACAGCTCTTGTTATAAAAAAAAATTGTTTCCTTTTTTACTTACTTAGATTGATATACAATAACAAAACAGAGATTTACACAAGCTTAAAAATTCTTAAATTCCTGTGTATTTTGTGAAAATTGCTTGAGAAACCCAGTTTGGCAATTATTCACTTGCAATTGGTTAATTCAACCTAACCGTTTGTATATGCATACCACACTGGATCTGACCTTATTTTCACAAAATTTATAGAAAAATAAGATTTTTTTTTTATGTCTGTGAATAGCTCTTATTTATTCTTTACAGCAAGTACAAGTAGTAGAAAAATGAAAATATATTTTTTTGGTAAACACAATTAATGCCCCTGTAAGCCATTCACCCCTAAAGATGCATTTGGGCTGATCTAAGTCATTAATTTACAGAGGAGTCCATTGTTTTTCAGGGGTTGATGAATTAATTATTAAACATCATAATCAAACTAATAATCTTATTCTGACTATAAACTGTTATCTTGAATTGTGATTTTTCAGTATGATCGCACCAAGATAATTCATATCATGATTTTACAATTAGCACATACCGTGATCACGCTAAACTAATCTTTTACTGAGACTTCTGGTATTCTTATATAATTTTCTCATCTTATGATTTTACAATTAGCTCATACTTGTGCATAATGTGATAATACTAAACTCATCTTCCACTATAACTACCAGTACACCAAGCCTATCTTCTACTAAGACTACCAGTACACCAAACCTATCTTCTACCTAGACTACCAGTACACCAAGCCTATCTTCTACTTAGACAACTAGTACACCAAGCCTATCTTTCACCAAGACTACCAGTACACCAAGCGTATCTTCTACTAAGACTACCTGTACACCAAACCTATCTTCTACTAAGATTACCAGTAAACCAAACCTATCTTCTACTAAGACTACCAGTACACCAAGCGTATCTTCCACTTAGGCTACCAGTACACCAAGCCTATCTTCTACTTAGACTACCAGTACACCAAGCCTATCTTCTACTAAGACTGCCAGTACATCAAGCCTATCTTCCACTAAGACTATCAGTACACCAAACCTATCTTCTACTTAGACTACCAGTACACCAAGCCTATCTTCTACTAAGACTACCAATACACCAAGACTATCTTCCACTTAAGCTACCTGTACACCAAGCCTATCTTCTACTAAGATTACCAGTACACCAAGCCTATCTTCTACTTAGACTGCCAGTACATCAAGCCTATCTTCTTGTAAGACCACCAGTACACCAAGCCTATCTTCTACTAAGACTACCAGTACACCAAGCATATCTTCTACTAAGACTACCAGTACACCAAACCTATCTTCTACCTAGACTACCAGTACACCAAACCTATCTTCTACCTAGACTACCAGTACACCAAGCCTATCTTCTACTTAGACAACTAGTACACCAAGCCTATCTTTCACCAAGACTACCAGTACACCAAACCTATCTTCTACTTAGACTACCAGTACACCAAGCATATCTTCTACTAAGACTGCCAGTACACCAAGCCTATCTTCCACTAAGACTACCAGTACACCAAGCCTATCTTCTACTTAGACTACCAGTACACCAAGCCTATCTTCTACTTAGACTACCAGTACACCAAGCCTATCTTCTACTAAGACTACCAGTACACCAAGCCTATCTTCTACTAAGACTACCAGTACACCAAGCCTATCTTCTACTAAGACTACCAGTACACCAAGCCTATCTTCTACTAAGACTACCAGTACACCAAGCGTATCTTCCACTAAGACTACCAGTACACCAAGCCTATCTTCTACTTAGACTACCAGTACACCAAGCCTATCTTCTACTAAGACTACCAGTACACCAAGCCTATCTTCTACTAAGACTACCAGTACACCAAGCCTATCTTCTACTAAGACTACCAGTACACCAAGCCTATCTTCTACTAAGACTACCCGTACACCAAGCCTATCTTCTACTAAGACTACCAATACACCAAGCCTATCTTCTACTAAGACTACCAATACACCAAGACTATCTTCCACGAAGACTGCCAGTACACCAAGCCTATCTTCTACTAAGACCACCAGTACACCAAGCCTATCTTCCACTTAGGCTACCAGTACACCAAGCCTATCTTCTACTAAGATTACCAGTACACCAAGCCTATCTTCTACTTAGACTGCCAGTACATCAAGCCTATCTTCTTCTAAGACCACCAGTACACCAAGCCTATCTTCTACTAAGACTACCAGTACACCAAGCATTATCTTCTACTAAGACTACCACGTACACCAAGCCTATCTTCTACTAAGACTATCAGTACATCAAGCCTATCTTCCACTTAGGCTACCAGTACACCAAGCCTATCTTCTACTAGATTACCAGTACACCAAGCCTATCTTCTACTTAGACTGTCAGTACATCAAGCCTATCTTCTACTAAGACTACCAGTACACCAAGCCTATCTTCTACTAAGACTACCAGTACACCAAACCTATCTTCTACCTAGACTACCAGTACACCAAGCCTATCTTCTACTTAGACAACTAGTAACACCAAGCCCTATCTTTCACCAAGACTACCATTACACCAAGCGTATCTTCTTACTGTAAGACTACCTGTACACCAAACCTATCTTCTACTAAGATTACCAGTACACCAAACCTATCTTCTACTAAGACTACCAGTACACCAAGCGTATCTTCCACTTAGGCTACCAGTACACCAAGACTATCTTCTACTTAGACTACCCGTACACCAAGCCTATCTTCTACTTAGACTACCAGTACACCAAGCCTATCTTCTACTAAGACTGCCAGTACATCAAGCCTATCTTCCACTAAGACTATCAGTACACCAAACCTATCTTCTACTTAGACTACCAGTACACCAAGCCTATCTTCTACTTAGACTACCAGTACATCAAGCCTATCTTCTACTAAGACTATACCAATACACCAAGACTTATCTTCCACTAAGACTGCCAGTACACCAAGCCTATTTTCTACTAAGACTACCAATACACCAAGACTATCTTCCACTAAGACTGCCAGTACACCAAGCCTATCTTCCACTAAGACTACCAGTACACCAAGCCTATCTTCTACTAAGACTACCAGTACACCAAGCCTATCTTCTACTAAGACTACCAGTACACCAAGCCTATCTTCTACTAAGACTACCAGTACACCAAGCCTATCTTCTACTAAGACTACCAGTACACCAAGCCTATCTTCTACTAAGACTACCAGTACACCAAGCCTATCTTCCACTAAGACTACCAGTACACCAAGCCTATCTTCTACTTAGACTACCAGTACACCAAGCCTATCTTCTACTAAGACTACAGTACACCAAGCCTATCTTCTACTAAGACCACCAGTACACCAAGCCTATCTTCTACTAAGACTACCAGTACACCAAGCCTATCTTCTACTAAGACTACCAGTACACCAAGCCTATCTTCTACTAAGACTACCAGTACACCAAGCCTATCTTCTACTAAGACTACCAATACACCAAGACTATCTTCCACGAAGACTGCCAGTACACCAAGCCTATCTTCTACTAAGACCACCAGTACACCAAGCCTATCTTCCACTTAGGCTACCAGTACACCAAGCCTATCTTCTACTAAGATTACCAGTACACCAAGCCTATCTTCTACTTAGACTGCCAGTACATCAAGCCTATCTTCTTGTAAGACCACCAGTACACCAAGCCTATCTTCTACTAAGACTACCAGTACACCAAGCATATCTTCTACTAAGACTACCAGTACACCAAGCCTATCTTCTACTAAGACTATCAGTACATCAAGCCTATCTTCCACTTAGGCTACCAGTACACCAAGCCTATCTTCTACTAAGATTACCAGTACACCAAGCCTATCTTCTCTACTTAGACTGTCAGTACATCAAGCCTATCTTCTACTGAAAGACTACCAGTACACCAAGCCTATCTTCTACTAAGACTACCAGTACACCCAAACCTATCTTCTACCTAGACTACCAGTTACACCAAGCCTATCTTCTACTTAGACAACTAGTACACCAAGCCTATCTTCACCAAGACTACCAGTACACCCAGGGCGTATCTTCTACTAAGACTACCTGTACACCAAACCTATCTTCTACTAAGATTACCAGTACACCAAACCTATCTTCTACTAAGACTACCAGTACACCAAGCGTATCTTCCACTTAGGCTACCAGTACACCAAGACTATCTTCTACTTAGACTACCCGTACACCAAGCCTATCTTCTACTTAGACTACCAGTACACCAAGCCTATCTTCTACTAAGACTGCCAGTACATCAAGCCTATCTTCCACTAAGACTATCAGTACACCAAACCTATCTTCTACTTAGACTACCCGTACACCAAGCCTATCTTCTACTTAGACTACCAGTACATCAAGCCTATCTTCTACTAAGACTACCAATACACCAAGACTATCTTCCACTTAGGCTACCAGTACACCAAGCCTATCTTCTACTAAGATTACCAGTACACCAAGCCTATCTTCTACTTAGACTGCCAGTACATCCAGCCCTATCTTCTTGTAAGACCACCAGTACCACCAAGCCTATCTTCTACTAAGACTACCAGTACACCAAGCATATCTTCACTACTAAGACTACCAGTACACCAAGCCTATCTTCTACTAAGACTATCAGTACATCAAGCCTATCTTCCACTTAGGCTACCAGTACACAAGCCTATCTTCTACTAAGATTACCAGTACACCAAGCCTATCTTCTACTTAGACTGTCAGTACATCAAGCCTATCTTCTACTAAGACTACCAGTACACCAAGCCTATCTTCTACTAAGACTACCAGTACACCAAACCTATCTTCTACCTAGACTACCAGTACACCAAGCCTATCTTCTACTTAGACAACTAGTACACCAAGCCTATCTTTCACCAAGACTACCAGTACACCAAGCGTATCTTCTACTAAGACTACCTGTACACCAAACCTATCTTCTACTAAGATTACCAGTACACCAAACCTATCTTCTACTAAGACTACCACACACCAAGCGTATCTTCCACTTAGGCTACCAGTACAACCAAGACTATCTTCTACTTAGACTACCCATACACCAAGCCTATCTTCTACTTAGACTACCAGTACACCAAGCCTATTTCTCTACTAAGACTGCCAGTACATCAAGCCTATCTTCCACTAAGACTATCAGTACACCAAACCTATCTTCTACTTAGACTACCAGTACACCAAGCCTATCTTCTACTTAGACTACCAGTACATCAAGCCTATCTTCTACTAAGACTACCAATACACCAAGACTATCTTCCACTAAGACTGCCAGTACACCAAGCCTATCTTCTACTAAGACTACCAATACACCAAGACTATCTTCCACTAAGACTGCCAGTACACCAAGCCTATCTTCCACTAAGACTATCAGTACACCAAACCTATCTTCTACTTAGACTACCAGTACACCAAGCCTATCTTCTACTTAGACTACCAGTACATCAAGCCTATCTTCTACTAAGACTGCCAGTACATCAAACCTATCTTCCACTAAGACTATCAGTACACCAAACCTATCTTCTACTTAGACTACCAGTACACCAAGCCTATCTTCTACTTAGACTACCAGTACATCAAGCCTATCTTCTACTAAGACTACCAATACACCAAGACTATCTTCCACGAAGACTGCCAGTACACCAAGCCTATCTTCTACTAAGACCACCAGTACACCAAGCCTATCTTCCACTTAGGCTACCAGTACACCAAGCCTATCTTCTACTAAGATTACCAGTACACCACCTTCCTATCTTCTACTTAGACTGCCAGTACATCAAGCCTATCTTCTTCTAAGACCACCAGTACACCAAGCCTATCTTCTACTAAGACTACCAGTACACCAAGCATATCTTCTACTAAGACTACCAGTACACCAAGCCTATCTTCTACTAAGACTATCAGTACATCAAGCCTATCTTCTACTAAGACTATCAGTACACCAAGCCTATCTTCTACTAAGACTATCAGTACATCAAGCCTATCTTCCACTTAGGCTACCAGTACACCAAGCCTATCTTCTACTAAGATTACCAGTACACCAAGCCTATCTTCTACTTAGACTGTCAGTACATCAAGCCTATCTTCTACTAAGACTACCAGTACACCAAGCCTATCTTCTACTAAGACTACCAGTACACCAAGCCTATCTTCCACTTAGACTCAGTATATATTTTCTCATTTTATGATTATACAATTAACACATACCATGATCATACTAAACATTATATTTCCACTTAGACTAATGGTAAATAATTTCTCATCTTATGATTAAACACTTAGTGCATACCTTGATCATACTAAACGTATCTTCTACTAAGATTATGTAAATTCCTCGTATTTTGACTATATATTGTAATCTCGCACTGTGATTTTTAATTATAATTACATGTATTATATATTGTCAAGCTTATCCCCACTAAGCTTGCACACTAATTTATCTTGTTTTGATTATACATTAATTATTGGCTATACACTGTGATAATTTGTTACTATCTTGAATTGAAGTACACTCACGTGCCAAAAGTATGTCAACTTTTTTCATTTTTGCATTGTGTTGTATGTTCAGTGTAGTATTTTCAACTAACAGTCACAAATTTATGGTTTCATCAATTCATGCAAAATTTCATATGTTTAGAAGAAAATCTTTTTTTTTTTCTTCAGACTTTTTGTTTAAATTTTTTTGAAGCTTTATTTCAGAGAAACAAAGATTTTTCTTTGCATCAAGTTTTTTGTTGATGCCACTAACTAAGAACAAAGAAGGTAATGGTGCTCCAAATTTCTCGTTAATTATAAATATTTGCATTTTATACAAAAATAATTAACACATTCCAAAATAATTTAGAAAGATAGTCCGTAGACTTCCACACAATTGTACAAAAGTTTACAATATTTCATTGAATATATGAGTCAGACCAATTACATGTATTTTTAAAAAGTGGATTTATCATAAAAAGCCATGGGGAAATGAAAAAAGTTGGCATGTGGGTGTAAATCATTTTCATATACATGTAATTTTAAAGTTTATCAGCTTTCACTTTCATAATTATGCCTCATTGTTTTTTATGGTAATCTCACCATATAACATAATCAGTACATAATTTTATCATGTAACGTCCATTTTAGTATGTCCTTGTTAATTGTTATATAGATGTTATCACACGCGTCATAAAACCTAGCCGAGCTGTGATTAGTCAAAGTCATCATCTTGATAATATTTGTGTTTATTCTCGCAACCATTATTAATTTCGTTATTAAATGAATTTGAATTGTTCATTTTGTTATCGTTTACTAATTATTTATGATATTGCAAAAAAAAAAATAGTGCTATGTGGCACTAAATGGAATAACCATGATCATACTCATAGTATGGTGGTGATGAGCAATATGGCTACAGTTAAATCAATGAAACAAGTCAAAATAGAGTGGAACCTGTCTTCAGAGACCACCCCATCTGCCACTGAAATGTGGTCTCTCAAGACAGGTGGTTTCTCAAGTGAGGTTTTATGAAAAAAATTATTTAACCAAATAATTTTCAGAATGTGGTCTCAGAAGACAGGTGGTCTTTGATGAGAGTGGTTTTTCAAGACACGATCCATTGTATTCTCTCAAAGCCTAGCATTATGTGATAAACAGAATATTATATAGTTAGTTATGCCATATTGAATTTGTTAAGTTTTGTCAATCAATAGGGAACTTTTGAGTTAGACCAGATTACCGTTATAATTATTGCGTTTATTATCGCCAGTTATGTGATTCTAGAAAAATGTTCCTCAATGTTATTTCCAGTTTCAATTATATATAGATAGCCCCCATAGCACAATTGGTAAAAGTGCCCTGCAAATGTTTGGAAGGTCCTGGGTTCGATTCCCGGTCTGTCTGCACATTTTTCTCTGCCTGATACATTTCAGTAATTTGGCGTTAACTAAATAACCCACTGTGGTATATTTTCAGAGTGTCTTGGGTTTCTTTATACAAAATAAATTTAATGAGCTAAAAAGTAAAAATATTTCTATTTACTTTACATACATTGCGAAGGTAAATATGAAAACCAGAAGAACATATGAGGAACCAAATTAAGAAGGCGTGAATAAATGCAGGATCATAACGATTATCCGGGCTATCTCTAAAGTTCCATTCATGTTATTAATCCATTCACCCCTAAAGACACATTTGGACTATAAATCATTGATTTATAGAAGAGTTCATTGTTTCTCAAGGGTTGATGAGCCAAGAACAGGTGAATCTTTCATATAATGACTTGTGGCTGAATTTCATACTGAAATCTCATTTAGTTTAATTGTGAAGTGTCCATAGTTTATTTTCAATATAATTGTTGACAAGTCAAACATCAATGACGGCACTATGTTCATGACAGAATTTGTTGTTATTTCTTAAACAGTCCAGCAGACAAAGATATATTCAGCGATCAAAGTCACATGATGACCCTTATGCCGATTCCGCTGCACCTGCTGGTACGGCACGTGGTAGGATTGCCCGCCAAGGAGCCAGAATCGTGAGGTCTCGTTCACCATCCTACAGTCCCGTTAGAAGTAAACAGACATCAACCACAACTACAAGTACAGCAGACACAAAATCTCCAGCGGTAAGCCCAACTCGTAGGCAGGGTTATATTTCACGGACAGGAAGCCTGGAACAATCTAAAAGAAGCCCTCCCATTGGAAGCCCCCCAGTTAGACGACCTGCTCGACGAGTAAAATCACCGCAATCAAAGCCCCAACAATCTTACACTTCACCTTTGGCAAGCCCAGTTCGTCAGGCTTACGTTGCCCAGTACGACTCAAGTGACTCCCTCAATGCAAATGAAAGTTCAGCGTTATTGAAAGACAATGATTCGGGCCAATCACAGTCATCAGTTTGTATTTACTTTGATGACAAAGTTAAGAGGGACACCGTTGTATAGAGTGCTGTACACCTGAAATTGTTCACTCCCGTTTAATTTTTGCCCTTAGATTAGAGGGCGAAATTTTAAAGCTAAATGTTTGAAGCATGAAACGTACCTGTTATCTATCCAGGAGACTACAGAGATTTAGGGCAAATTTTAGATGGGGTGGCTATGTTTTCCTCTGTGAGAGGGCTTAAATAATCAGGGGCAAAAAATTATTTTAAAGTATTTAAGTATTTAAAAGTATTTTATACAAAGTGAAGGAGCACCCTATTGCATAGTGTTTTTACTTAGATAAGAAATGTAAGGCGTATTTATGTATTGAGTGTATCTATTTTGTACGAGACATAGAAAAATAGTATTGTATGGGGTGTTTATAGACCAATTTATATACAGTAAGTAACCTAGAGGGGTGGAGTCTTATGAACCCAGTCTTGACCCAGATGACTTTAAATTTTAGATAATGCAGCATAGCTACATTAAAATTACACTGGCAAAAGTATGGTGATCCTTTCTACTTGTCAGCATACTTATGGCTATCCAGTGAGAATTAGAATGTATTTCCTGTGTACAGAAAAGCGAGTAGAATCATCCAAATGATAATCAAAAGGTAACTCCAGTGTGCCAAGTTATTGGTTTATGGATTGGACAATACTTTCTGTAGATGTGAAGATCAAACGGAAGACTGATGTATCAGTCTAAAGTATTTATTATTTTGATAAGTTTAAAATGGGCACCATTGCATAGAACATAAATGTTTATGAAATGGGGGGGTTAGCAAAAATGTTTATGAAATGGTGGTGGGGGGGGTAGCATAAATGTTTATGAAATGGTGGTGGGGAGCATAAATGTTTATGAAATGGTGGTAGGGACACCACTGTGCAGGTTGTTAACTTACATGAGAAGATTAAGTGGGACACTATAGTAGAGGGTGATGACGGGGGGGGGGGGGGGGGGGGGGGGGGTCGGGGGGGGGGGGGGGGGGGGGGGGGGGGGGGGGGGGGGGGGGGGAGGGGGGCAATTATTTCTGTGACAAGGTTAGAAGAGGTACCAAAACATAGCCATAGGTTATTAATGTTCATGAAATGGTCAGGGGGAATCCAACTCTATAGGGTGTTTACTTAGATAAGAAGGGTTGTTGGGGATATAGCTGTAAAGGTATATGATTGATGAGGTGATGAAGGCTTTGTTAGGAGAGCGATACCATTGCAAAGAGTGTTAATGTTCATGATATGGTCAGGGGGAATCCCACTCTATAGGATGATTACTTAGATAAGAAGGGTCATTGTGAACATTACTGTATACAGCCGCTTGTTGTAATTGTGCGCATGTTGTAATTGTGTGCGCTCTACAAATTACGTCATTTCCGTAAACAAAGCATCATCCCAGCTTCTAATAAAGTTAAGATTTTGTGTATTCACGGGTCAGAAAAAGTAAAATCTTTTGAAATCAGTTGAAAGTAAGTTTTTTATGCTAAAATCAATAACATTAAGCCAATGCCCCACAATTCCCACTATATATATATAATCACTCGATGCCAACAAAGGCACACGTCGGCAAGATGAACTCCGCCCACAATCAATCACAATAAAAAAAAATCCCCCCAACCTATGATTGAGCCCTGAAAGCTCCATCCACTAAACATCTTAACACACAAACATTGATGAAAAAAAGAGATCCCAACCTATGATTGAGCCCTTCGTAAAGCACATAGACTGTCTAAACATGCTTAACACACAAACATGATGAAAAAATAGAGATGTGGAAAGACCTATGATTGAGCCCTTCATAAAGCACATAGACTGGAAAGATGATCTAGATGGGGAAAGATCTATAATTGAGCATGCGCACAATTAGAACAAGATGGTGAACATTCACTGAACACAGGGGTGAGTCTATTTTCCATCATGCTACGGTTTATTGATTACTGAATAAAATGTTTCGTTATTGTTACTGTTTTGCCTGATGTTTGATGTATTCAATCAGTGTTTTGAATCAATTCAAAATGTTTATTTATAGCGACTGCTTGACCAAATTTGTCTTAGGTGCACACAATTACAACAAACCACCGTACCTCTTGATTTGATGAGACGGTGACAAAGGCACTTCTAAGTTTCAAAATGCCAGCAAGAACATTGTTTTGATTCAGTATTTATAATTACAAAGTGGGAACATTGAAAATGGGTTCTCTCTGTCACCACTTAAAACTGATCACCACCATATGAATGAAAAATTGTTAAGTGTGGTGTAAAAACACTCATTCAAAAAATATGTTGACTTTCATCTTAAATGCTGAGCACATGATGCATACCAAAATAATATGACTTAGGATAAGATAATATGAATGTGGATTGCATAATGAGACTGCGGATAAGATCATATAACTATGTACAAGATAATAGGGAAGTAGATAAGATTTTGAGATATGGAATAGTAAATACTGGTAAAAAAAATATGACTTTGGAATGTCAAATGATAGCTATCAGACCAGTCCCTGTAACAGTAGATGTCAGTAATATTAGGTGATATTATCATGTATTATATACTTAATGTAATGGATATTTTGTTTTATGTTTGTTTACATGTCTTGTGATATTGATCTGTATATACAATGTGGGTACAGATGTACTAAACCCCATGTGTTAGATGATGTGTGGGTACAGATGTACTAAACCCACATGTTAGATGCTGTGTGGGTACAGATGTACTAAATCCCATGTGTTAAATGATTTGTGGGTACATATGTACTAAACCCCATGTGTTAGATGATCTGTGGGTAAAGATGTACTAATCCCCATGTGTTAGACGTTAGATGATGTGTGGGCATGGTTGTACTAAGCCCCATGTGTTAGATAATGTGTGGGTACAGATACACTAAACCCAACAAGTGTTGGACATTGTGTGGGTACAGATGCACTAAATCCAACAAATGTAAGATGATGTTTGGGTACAAATGTACTAAATTCAACAAGTGTTTGATGAGGTGTGGATACAGTTGAACTAAAGCCAACAAGTGTTAGATGATGTGTGGGAACAGTTGTAGTAATTCCCATGTGTTAGATGATGTATGGGTACAGATGTACTAAACCCCACATGTTTGATGATGTGTGGGTACAAAATTAATGTACTAAACCCTACATGTTAGATCATGTGTATGTGTGAGCCTATGACCTGCCATTTGGGCATTTTAAATAGTTTATAGAAGGAACTCACAAAGCATATTAGATGCTGTATGTTTTGTTTCTATTTAATTAAGATGATGAAATTGTTTTTCAGTAAATAGAAATATTTCATGATAAAAAAACAAATATATTTATGAAATTCTGTAAAAAAAAAAAAACCTTTTGAAATATGTCCAGAGCTTAAGTTCTGTGTACTTGTTAAAATTTCAGTTATAAAAAATGTCACGGTAATATCTAAAACTAAAACCAAGGTTACATTTTTTATGGTAGGGTACATATATTTGAATTTTATACCAAATAAAAAGAAGATGAATTACTTAAAGGCTTATTACTCCTAACATCTATTTGAATTAATTTATATGAGAGAAACTTGCACAAATCTTCTCAGATGTTAAAGGTCTTCTTTTTGCCAGCAAATCATTATTGGGAACATAATTTTTACAAAGATGCAGTGAATGTTTCTTTCAGTGAGTAGAAAAATTTCATGATAAAAAAAAAAATGAAAATAATTCTTTGAAAGAGCATCTTTAAAAATAATGTCTGTAAATTTGTTTGTTTATAACATATTCCCAAATAAAAAAATTTGTATCCCTTACGGATAATGACTGATAATAATGGAGAAAATCCAGAGTGGTTATTTAGAAAATTTCCTCCTTTTCTAATGCATTTCCATTGTATTTTCACTGATAATTTGTTTTCTGTAGTAAGTAAATCCAGTCATATCTCCTCTCTTTGTCTCTCTGTCTGTGTCTCATCATTTTTGGTGTGGACTTCTGAGGAACATTGAAGGGAACAACTTTTTGTTTGCTGGGTTCACACAAATATGCATATTTTTAGAGTCGAATTAGAAATTTGTTTACAAATTTTTGGTTACCAAATCAAATAGCATTTAGGGCAAAGCTCTGGTTTGAGAACTTTACCTAAGATTTGCATTTCACAAGCTTTTGCCATTGAGATTAAAGCTTGAGATGCATTTTTGTTTTTTATGTTTTCCTTTTGTCAACAAATTTCATCTTCTCAGAATGTTTAAACTAAAACAAACAGCAGTTGTATTGGACAAAAATTGAAGAAATGCATGGTATATATACTTTCATTGACCAAATTTGTACACGTGTAGACCTCTTTCAATGTATGTCCAAAAATAAGTAAAAATGGGGGTGGGGGAGAGAATGCACTCAGATTAATCAGAATTTGCATATTTCCCACTTCCACAATATTTTACTTCAGGTCAAAAAAGGTCATCTCAATATACATTGGGGCCAGATTGTAAGGTATGAAAGTTGGTGTGACAACACACTTGTC
Source organism: Atrina japonica (assembly GCA_030159075.1). Lineage (NCBI taxonomy): Eukaryota > Metazoa > Mollusca > Bivalvia > Pterioida > Pinnidae > Atrina > Atrina japonica. Next base: position 1,972,088 of record BROG01000058.1, read on the forward strand.
ATCTTTTATTTATTTATTTATTTATTTTTTTGGTGAAATTTTGATTTTACTTCAGGTTTCAAAGATTTGATGTAACTTTGTTGGTTGTTAAAATATTATGAATGATATGTATTTACCCCTGTCACCATGACAACTAGTCTTATTGTTTTGTGTTGTGATTTTTACATTTATTTTCATTTCATTTTCAACACATATATTATATTGTTAAGTATTAGAACTACACATAGGCTACAGGTGCCATAAGTATGTCAGCTAAAGACATTTCCTCATAGCATCCTATGCTAAATCAAATTTTCAAATAATTGCCTGACTCATTTGCTTAAGGAAATCTTGTTAAACTTTTGCACATTTGTATAAAATATATAAATCTTTCTAAATTGGTTAGGAATATGTCAATTTCTTTTCATGAACAAAATGTGTTTGTGAAACCCAAACTCCCCCAGTCCCACCAAATTATTGCAATGTCCTACATTTTGAACCCACCCCACCCCCAGGGGCATGTGATGCCAGTGAAGTGTGAGCAACCCTTAGATGAACTTGCAGTCGTCTAAGTTTAGTTACGGTATCACAATCCAAACTTGAAATATTGCACTTTATATGTAAGTGGGATGGAATTACGGACAGACAAACAAACAGGCAGAGAGACGATCCAAACACTAAATGCCCCCGGCAGACCTTTCAGGCCCGGGGCATAAAAATGCAAGTACCGGTATTTGTAAGTGACAAGCAAAATTTACAGCATTATTTCCTTCTTTGTTCATAGTATCAAAGTGGCGTCAACAAATTTATTACTGCAAAGAAAAAAAAGTTGCATCTCAGAAATAAAACTTCAAAGAAATTTAAAACTAAGTCATATAAAAATAAATGAACTTTCTTTTAATCATATGAAATTTTGCAAAAATTTATGAAAACATTAATTTGCATGATTTGTGACCGTCACTGGAAAAAGTTCCATCAAATGTAAAAAGCTACAGGAAAATGAAGTTAGTCAACATATTTATGGCACCATTCTGTATTTTTACACTGGACAGGGTAAAAGTCATTCTGACAGATTAGAGGTGATTTTGACATTTGTGTTTGATACAAGACAAAGGCATCCTGTGATTTAAACAGTTGTTGGTCGAATTTTCTATCGTTGGAGCAATTCTTTTACCCAGAAAATTCTTATTTTACTGCTGACAGATATATCTAATGGAAGTGTACAGTTTTTGTTGTTTTTTTTTTTTAAATATACATGTATATGTATAAGTACTGTTGGTAATATTAATATATGTTTGAGGAAATAAATGATAATCATGATACTGTCTGTCTTTGCATTTTTAAAAAATTTTCCTGACTTTTAAGGAGTTGATCCATGATCTGAAATGTAATTTGTTTGTTTATTTTCACATTATTTTACATCCCATTAACCTTGGCAAGGGTGGCTGGCTTTTCCTGTCCTTTGGATGAGGTCTGTGTCACAGTAGGTGTCACCAACAACAACATACCATCAATAAGTTTTCACTTATAGTGTTATATGGCATTATGTAGATGTCAACAGCTTTAGATGAAGTGCCGCAGATTCTGGCTTGTGCTATGGACTGATGCCAATGCAGTGAGTTTGGACTGTTGAAGTAACATATTGGCAGATAAAGATGGGAATACCGAGGGTTGCACCTCCATTGAATTAGGTATTTTCAGTTCCTACTGGATAATAGGTTTTGTATGTATCCTGTCTATTTTGTAAAGGTTTTGTAATTACTCATCTTTCACTGTTATTGATTTCACTACTCTCGGAATGATTTATATACGCCTGTCTTTAGACGGGACGTATTATGGTATGGTGATGTCCATCAGCTTGTCTGCCCAAAACTTCTTTATACCTTACCAGAACATATTCATACTTCACATAATAGTTGTTCATGTAAAGGGCTTAGACAGTGTGTCATGTCCTTGACTCAAGGTCATCTCAAAGATCAAGGTCACTTTGGCAGTCTGTTGTATTCCATTAGTCCATAGCATATCTCGCACACCACAAAAGGGAATATTTTCAAACGTCAGTCAACAGTTCTTAATAAAGTGTAAGTTATGACCTTGACTCAAGGTCATATCTCAAAGGTCACTGTGGCAGTCTGCAATTTGTCTTTTGTCCAAGGCGTATCTTGCACACCACAAAAGGGAATATTTTCAGACTTAACTCAACAGTTGTTCTCGATAATATGGTTAGTTGTGACCTTGACTCAAGGTCATAATGGATGTATTATGGTATGGCAATGTCTGCTTGTCCAGATAGCTTGAATGAAATAAATGAACCATTTACAAGTAGTTAAAAGTTCTAGAAAGTCAACCATCTTCATATTTCCTAACACATGCCAACATTTCCATCATAGAGACACCCTTTCATAATTTATTTATGATGGGCGTATTATGTACCATTTACAGGTACACCTTGTTTTCCAAGGATTGCAACAAAATGGTAAACAACAATAAAATGAAGAATGTGATCACATGATTACAGGCCATACATCAGGTTTTCTGCAAGTAAAACGGCAACTACATAAGAAAATCAGCTAAGGTTCAATTCAACTGGGGCTCGAGACATGTACTGATTAAACTTCATGTAGCCTACACAGATGCAGAGGTCTGTAGATTGTTTCACAGGTACTACGGGGACATATTTGATATTTTTGTACACAATCTCCAGTCTGCTCTTGTCTACAGGTTTGGGGACATATATTGATTCATCAATACTCATGATACTCGGATTAATTATCCGACCAGATTGCGACAAAATGGGACTGCATAAAGACAAGGGAAAATCACTTATAATGGGCATCATGTGATAGGTAATAGTTCCAAAGAATGCAAGTTCATCATAATTCAGAGACCCAGTACTTGTTTTTACATCCCACCATCAGCAAACAATGTCTCCTTGATATCAACTCATCAGTCCCTGAAAAACAATGAACTCTTCTGTAGATCAATGATGGATCAGTCCAAATGTGTCTTTAGGGGTGAATGAGTTAAGATACCTACAGTGGAAGTACCACATATTTTGACCTTTGCTATGAACTTGTGTTTACCATATATACCTGTGTATAAGTCAAACCTGTAGATAAGTCGCACCCTTTGCCCCCAAAATCTTAGTCTGGAACACTGACCCTCAGATGTCACACTCCTGTCCAAGGGCTGTGCTGGCTGAAATATTTGGCTGCCAGAAATATCACCAACTCATCGAATTGCTTGAAAGTTTCTAACTTTTTGGAGCAAGATTCAAAATTCAAAAAGAACAAATTTAAAATTGTATATGTGATAATCCATTCTGGGTCTCATCTACTTAACTCAATCACCCCTAAAGACATTGATCTACAGAAGCTTCCATTGTTTTTCAGGGGATGATGTGTTAAACTTACAATCTGAACAATCTTTAGTCTGGGTCACATCTAATTTTACATACATTCTTTGGTCTGGCTTTCATTCTCTCCCAGTAAAACAAGAGGCCCATGGGCCACATCTCGCTGTGAATTGTGTTGGTATCCTACAAATATTATTAGATCTATAAGACTCCTGAGAAAAGGTGGAGGAGACTTAAAAATGAATGAAAATGACCAAGTCAGGAAAGATGCCAAAATACCTAAAAAATTAATTTTCCATTTTATTAAAAAAAAAACATGAAATTGAATCATACATCCATGTAAATCACTCGGATGCAATTACTTTTTCAATTCAGGCAGCCGTTCTGGAGAAGATTTTTAAAGAGTGGTACCCCCTGAGACCTACATTTTATATTTTGCCCAACCTTGGATCCACCTTTTAGTTTATCTGGCCAAAAACCACAAACTTGGTAAGGGGTCCTTGGATACATGCTTCCTGTAAAGTTTTGTCAAAAGCCCTTCAGTGGTTTTTAAGAACTAGCTGAGTGTGTGGGGAAAATGCACCCCCTTCATTTCTGCAGTTTTAAACAAGAGTTGTCTTGAGACAACAAAGCTCACCAGAAAATGATGTAAATTTTCAAAATAGGTGTTTGGCCTACAGCTGTCAGGATTTAAGGTCATAGTACGGTTAATATTTGAATTCTTTCAGCTCAAGCTAAAAGTTTTGAAAAGTATGTCAAATTCCAAGGTCAAGGTCACTAGGTCAAAAGTCAAGGCACCAAATTAAAGCTCTGGCCATAAGAAATCTATAATGTGAAATATCACAGCCCTTCCCTCCTAGTTTAAAAGATATCGCCAAGGTAATGTTTTTAAAAAGTTGGTCAAAGTTACTAGGTCAAAAAAAAATCATGGTGCCAAATGAAAGCTCTCATCATAAATCTATATGTGAAATATCAAAGGCCTATCCTTTTTGGCTTAAAAAGTATAGGCAAGGTTAAAGTTTTTCAAAGTAGGTCAAATTCTCAGGTCAAGGTCCCTAGGTAAAAAGTCAAGACACCAAATGAAAGCTCTTGTTATAAGAAATATATATTTGAAATATCAAAGCCCTATCATATGGTTTAAAAGATATTGCCAAGGTTAATTTTTTTATAAAGTTGGTCAGAGTCCAAGGTCAAAAATCATGGTACCAAATGAAAGCTCTGGTCATAAGGAATCTATATGTGAAATATTTAAGTCATGTCCCTTGCAGTTAAAAAGATATTGGCCAGGTTAAAGAGTATGGCATTAGATCTCTGGACTTTCGTCCCGGCAACCTAAAACTTCATAAAAAAAAGTCAAAAAACTAAATTTCAGCAAAATTCTTTCAAGAAAGCATTTCTCTACCCATTTACAGGTAAAACACATAAAATGAATTCATTACAATGAATAAAAGCGGAGAAAATCAAAGAAATTAAACAAAAATGAATGAAAATTACAAAGTCTAAAAAGACATAAAAAATCTATTTTCCGATTTTTACGAAATTAACAAACTTGAATCATCTATAGATCACTTTTTCATTCCATGCAGCAGTTCTGGAGAAGACGATTTTCAAATGGGTACTCCCTGAGGCCTATTTGCCCAACCCTGGATCCATCCCTGGGCTGACCACAAACTTGGTAGGGGACCTAGAGTACACGATTCCTGTAAAATTTCATTACATTCCCTGAAGCTGTTTTGAAGGAGAAGCTAACAATGTTAAAAGTTATCTCTCCTCTTCATTTGTGCAGTCTTAAAAAATTCAGAAAAAAATTCAAAAAAATTAATTTTCAGCAAAATTCTTTCAAGAATTTCTAATTATTACTAAGAATTTATAAATACAGGTAAAACACATAAAATGAGTGTATCATAATGAATAAAAGGGGAGAAAATCAAAGAGATCATACAAAATGAATGAAAATGACAAAGTCTAAAAAGACGTCAAAAAGGTGTCAAAAAGTTAATTTCTGATTTCTACAAAAATTATCAGACTTCAATCATACATCTATGTAGATCACACATATGCAATTAGTTTTTTTCAATCCATGCAGCAGTTCTGGAGGAGATTTTAAAGAGGGGTACCCCCTGAGGCCTCTTTTGCTCCACCCTTGGGTCGATCTCAACAAACTTGGTAAAGGACCTTAAATACTTGCTTTCTATTAAGTTTCATCAAAATCCCTTCAGCCGGTTTTTGGAGAAGAAGTCAAGAATGTGAAATGTTAACAGATAGACAGATGATGGACAAAAAGGTGATCAGAAAAGCTCACTTGAACCTTCGGTACAGGTGAGCTAAAAATTGATAAATAATTAAATGTAGCACTCAATCCTTGATTTTTGAAACCAAACTTCCAACTGCAATATCCCCAGAAATTCATTCATTTGAATAGATGACGAAAGATCACATTTTAATTATTAGACAACTTATTTCAGTCTTTGAAGCCTTTATTATATGATTTAGAGTTCGCTGAATTCTGAAATCTTGAAGACATTTTTATTTCTGAAGCTATTAAGTGAGCAGCGCAGACGGTAGATCCTGTCTGCTGTAACACACATTCTCCAGCCTGGGTTACATCTACTCTCATTTTTTAGGCAAGCAACAACTGTATTAGTTAAGATATTTGTAATTACGCTAAATGTACATACATGTATATACCCCCAAGAATTTATTTATTCTTAAAAATTAAAAGTCCCATACTTGTAACTCTGGCAAGTATAAGGTTGGCAATCATGGAAGTCTGAAATCTCTCTGATAAAAACCATCACTCCTTGTAGCAAGTTTGGTATACTGTACAGCATACCTGAAAATTTTTACTCCTGTTTAGTTTTTGCCAGTTTTGCCCGTACATGTAGAGTATGAATTTAAACATGTAAAAATGAAAGCCATTTAAGCTAGGTAATTGAAGCATGAAGATGCCACACGAAGCCATCTACATTTATGAGAGTATGGTGATTAAGGGCGATTTTAAGGCAGTGTGGATATGCTTTCTGTCATAAAAGGGCAAAAATAGGCAGGGGCGAAAATTTTCAGGTATGCAGTAAATATGAGGAAAGAATATGTGACAAAACTGAATTGTTATAAAAAAAGACAAATACCTTAAATGGACAGACCAAAATCAATTTGATCTTGGCAGAGGCATGCAGGCATAAAAATTTTAAAATAATTTAAATATTGAAAATTTATTTCAAACAATTTAGTAACATGCTAGTAGTGCTTAATGCATAGATAAAGATCACACAGCAACAGGACCCAGTCCCATCTAGTAACACAAATCAACTTGAATAGTTAGCCTTGATACAATAAATAAGTGTATAGGTTCAATCCAACCTCAATCATTACCAATACATATGAATTTAGTACCATTTGTCGTATTAAAATGTAAACGGTTAATAGGATTGATTGGGGTTTTTCTAAGAGAAAAATCTAAATATAAAATGCTATATTTTTTTCATTTTATTTAACTTTATTTGTAAAGCTACCCCAGAAGATTACCTTAGAGGTGAAAAACATTTCATACCATATATATATATATATATACATACATACACACACGTATATATATCATAGACCCCTTATAGTATAAAATCTGTAACCATGACGGGTCCATTTAACCATTACAGGTCCCTGTAACTTTGACAGTCAGGTCCCTTCACATATAACCTTGACAGGTCCCCATAACCATGACAGTCATATACCATTAACCATAACAGGTCCCCCATAACTGATTGTCGGGTCCCTTTAACCATCACAGTCAAGTGCTTTTAAACTTGAGTTCCCCAATAACCATGACAGGTCCCCCATAACCTTGAAAGTCAAGTCTCTTTAACCTCTACAGATCCCCAATAAACATGACAGTCAGGTCCCTTTAACTATGATAGGTCCCTATAACTTTGACAGCTCCCCTTACCCTTGACAGCTCCCTTTACTCATGGCAGATCCCCATAACCTTGACAGTCAGGTCCCTATAACCTTGCTTGTCAGGCCCTGTTAAGCATGACAGGTCCGTTGAACCATGTTAAGCCCCTTACTGGCCTTAGCCTATAACCATGACCCTGTACATGTAACCATGACAGGTCCCCTAGCCTATAACATTGACAAGTTCCCCATAACCTTGACAGATCCCCTATAACCATGAAAGGCCCTTATAACCTTGACAGGTGCCTTTAACTATTTCAGGTTCTCTAACCTATAACCTTGACAGGTGCCTTTAACTATTACAGGTTCTCTAGCCTATAACCTTGACAGGTGCCTTTAACTATTACAGGTTCTCTAGCCTATAACCTTGACAGGTGCCTTTAACTATTACAGGTTCTCTAGCCTATAACCTTGACAGGTGCCTTTAACTATTACAGGTTCTCTAGCCTATAACCTTGACAGGTGCCTTTAACTATTACAGGTTCTCTAGCGTACCTATAACCTTGACAGGTGCCTTTAACTATTACAGGTTCTCTAGCCTATAACCTTGACAGGTGCCTTTAACTATTACAGGTTCTCCAGCCTATAACCTTGACAGGTGCCTTTAACTATTACTGGTTCTCTAGCCTATAACCTTGACAGGTCGCTTTAACTATTACAGGTTCTCTAGCCTATAACCTTGACAGGTGCCTTTAACTATTACAGGTTCTCCAGTCAATAACCTTGACAGGTGCTTTTTACTATTACAGGTTCTCTAGCCTATAACCTTGACAGGTGCCTTTAACTATTACAGGTTCTCTAGCCTATAACCTTGACAGGTGCCTTTAAACTATTACAGGTTCCTCTAGCCTATAACCTTGACAGGTGCCTTTAACTATTACAGGTTCTCTAGCCTATAACCTTGACAGGTCGCTTTAACTATTACAGGTTCTCTAGCCTATAACCTTGACAGGTGCCTTTAACTATTACAGGTTCTCTAGCCTATAACCTTGACAGGTCGCTTTAACCATTGTATACATATATAGACAAGTTAAGTAACTAGAAATAACTTTTAATTAAAAAAAGGAAAAAAATAGAGAGAGAGAAAGACAAAATGATACCATATATAATCAAGGATTGGATCATTTCAAAAACAACCATTCCCTCCATGAGAGAAGGAAGGAATTGTGATTGTTAATTCTCACATTTCAGCCGCTAACAATAGTCTTTTTAGGTCATATAAGAGGGCGTTGAGCGAGGGCATGTTTTTCAGGCAAGGAGATCTATACAAATATTGTTTAAACACTACAAAAATATTATTTTCAGCAACATACTTATACGAAAGGCAGCCGAATACAAAGGTTAACTGATCTATGTTTATAGTTTTATTATTGAGACTGCAGTGTTGTGAGGACTGTGTTATCAAATTTTGGGTAGTGCTACAATCCCATAGTAAATGGGTGATAGTTTCAGGTTCTGATTTACAGAAAGTGCAGATGTCTGAGCCAATGAGGCCAATTTTATGGAGAAATTTATTTGTTACTAATATATGGTGATTAATTCGGAATTGCATCCATTTTGATTTGGGATCTAGTAATATTTTAAAAGGGACTTTGTAAATTGCTTGTCATTGTTCATTAGTTATAATTTGATTAAAAGTATTATTCCATTTCTTCTGACCAGTTGGAATGCTGTTATTTGAAACTAGGGCATTACCGGTATACATGGGCTTTGAGCCTTTTATAGTGGAACAAAATATTTGTAAAGGTCTTGGTATGTTTGGATAGGGTATCATATATTCTTGCAAAGTAATATTTTTGTCTCTAATGTCTTTTTTAATTGCATTAATTATACCATTATACAGTAGAAAATTTGTTACAATATTGAATTGATTTTGATAATTTATAAGGGGAAGAAATTTACCGTTTACCTGCCAAATGTCATTAGAACAGGTTATACCTTTATCATGCCATTGTTTAATATAAAATACTTCATTATTAATTTTTATATCATTATTGTAGAACAATGGTTGCAAAATATAAACACACCATGATTTTATTTTTACCGAGTCTGTAAGAATACCATGAAGAGGGACAATGTGATTTAACACTGTTTTCCATTTAGTGTCATCACGAAAAAAGATGCGCATAATTATCCATGTACATTTTAAACCTTTAAATTTTAATGTAATTATCAATGTCCACAAGTCCAAGCTCCCCAAATTTGTATTTTTGGTAAAGTACAGTTTTTTAATTTTTTCTACTTTAGAATCCCAAATGAACTCAAATATCATCTGTTTAAGCTTTAACAAGATCTTTAAGTAGAAATTATGATATGAGTTGACTTCTCCAAATGGTGTTCGAATTTATTTTCCAATATGATTTTCTTTGGTACGAAGCGACTTCTCCGATTTGGTTACGACTTGGTTTTGAGGGTACAAGATGACTTGGGTATGAGTTGGTCAGGATACGACTTGACCACTGGATACATATTACTTATAGTTAGGGCAAATTTGTTGTACTGAAACTGGTTTTAGTTTTGAACTAGTTTTGTAAACTTTCCATTTGTT